>CAUYON010133789.1:0-68428 GCA_963573935.1 Arctocebus calabarensis
AGCCTGGGGATCTGGGGTGCAGTGTGAGGAGTGTGGGTGTGAGATGAGCCTGGGGATCTGGGGTGCAGTGTGAGGGGTGTGGGTGTGAGATGAGCCTGGGGATCTGGGGTGCAGTGTGAGGAGTGTGGGTGTGAGATGAGCCTGGGGATCTGGGGTGCAGTGTGAGGACCGTGGGTGTGAGGCTGTGCTGTGTGGATGTGTCAGCAGCCCTTGCCACAGAAACAAAAACAGAAGCCCTGGCTCACTGTCTGAATATGTTAATTTTCACTATAGCAACCTTCGTACTGTCCCTGGGTATCTTATGGCATCATGCTGTCCACCTTACACATAGACAATAAAATTTATTTTTAAAAGAAGAAATTCGATTTTTACACTTTATCAAAATAAGTTCCTAGAAAATACTTATTCATTACAAAAGGCAGGGTCTTTTCCATGGAGAAGCCTGGCAAACCTCATTACCAAGTGATCAGGTGAGTGTTGTTGATCATCGGCAAGTTCAAATCTGCCAGGTAAAAACCACATCGGGGGTGGCGCCTGTGGCTCAGAGGAGTAAGGCGCTGGCCCATGTACCGGAGGTGGTGGGTTCAAACCCGGCCCTGGCCAAAATCTGCAAAAAAACCCAACATCAGTAATAGATGGAAGTTATTTCAATTTTTACATTGGATTAGATGGAAGATTGTCTTTATTTGTAAGGAACACACGCTAATTTATTTGGGGAAGAGGAGAGTAATTATATCAATAGCTTATAAGTAGTATGAGATATTTAAAACAATATTTTTTACAAATTTTCTGTTCAATTTGAAATTATTTTCAAATAAATTAATAAAAGCTCTCGATACTCTTAATTGTAGTTTACATTCCTTGTCTTGTTATTCTTGTGGTAATAAAGAGATTGGTACATTATGAGATAATTCAATTAGTAACTTTGGTTAAAGAGTTTTCAGATATCATTTAAAGAGAAAAAATTAAATTTTATGCTCTAACTTAATATTCAAGGTATTAGCTTTTCAGAAAACATGACACACTATTACATTCATATCACATTATAGAGTAATTCAAGTATGTTATAACAATAGTGGATATACCAGATATTAAAGTTATAGCTTAAATCTATTTTTAATAGTAAGATCATTATTATCAATGAAAAATTTACTTTTAGATTAAGGAAACTATTTTTTCAGCTGCACTAAATATCGACAATATGTCAACCTCCAATTGTTACTCAAATTTAACAGCTGGAGACTTGTGAGATGCTAAGACAGGGAAAAGAGAAAGGCTGTCTAATTCATCTAAAACCACAGTGGTATTCTGCTCAAATTCTACTGAAAAACAGTCACTCAGAGGCTGAAAATTATTGACTTTTCTAGATAGGTTCTGATCTTTCTAAAGGTTTCAGATACTCATACAGTCAGATTCGTCTGAGGGTTGTTATATAGCTCAGCCACCGAGTCCATGGAAAGAAATGACAAACTTGGTCAATTTATTGCCTCTGTGAGTCTGAAGGTGCCCTTGGAAACTTGGGGGCAGCAGTTTGCTAAATGGTGTCACGTATGTAGCCTCCAGAAAATGAGCTGGTTGAAATGTAGTCGCCCAGGGTTCAGCTTTCCTTTTTGTAATCAGAAACTGCATCGTCCGGGAGTTTTTATGTATCTGTGAGCTCTTGAGGAAGGAGAGAGAGAGAATAGAATGAATGAAATTCTCATTTTTTTTCCATGTATGATATCCATTTGAACTTGGTAAGGCTTCTTCCAAAATAATCCAAAATCCTGGACTCGTATTTAGGTATATAAGATTAAATTATCAATACCCCAAATAAATTTGCAACTAAGGAACACCTTTAGCTGATATTTCAGTGCCAATAGTTAGGCTGAAAGAGCTGGATTTTTCAGGATGTTCCTTTAAGTCAGTGCTTTTGTCAATCTTTTGAATCTGTAGTTAAACTTCTGTGGCACACTTAAATTGTGTTGACCAGAAAAAAAAAATATATATATATATACACTAACTGTGCTTTGAACTTCTTTCAAAGATAAGTTTAATTAATGATCTTTATAAATTTTCATGGCACACTTAAGATCCCCAGACAGCACATCAGTGCACCGCGACACCCAGGTTGAAAATCTCTGCTTTAGGTATCAACAAGCAGACTGAGAGTCAGGTGTGGGGTGAGGTCAGGATGCGTGTCGTGGACAGCCTGATACTCAGCCACTTCTGCTTCATGTTTGAGAAGTTTCCTTGGGCTGATGGTGTTTGGAGCCTTGGAGCATGTTACAATGAAAAAGCTGTCAGTTCTTACACTTTGTAGAAGAAAACAACTGTAGTCCAACTTGAGTGGCCCTAGGAAGGACAGAGTTTTTGTGAGATCCTTGACTAGACCTGGTCTGCATTCTAACACCTTATCCTCAGTGGGATGTGGAGGTCAGCTGGGATTACAGTGTGGTACTTGTCAAAGTAGTTCACACATTTCTTCATTACAAAAGAAAATCATCTGAAAGTTTTAGGTTTCTTCTCTTTTCTTTTTTTTGAGACAGAGCCACACTTTGTCATCCTGGGTAGAGTGCCCTGGTGTCACAGTTCACAGCAACCTCGAACTCTCGGGCTCAAGTGATTCTCTTGCCTCAGCCTCCCGAGTGTCTGGGACTACAGGTGTCTGCCACAACGCCCGGTTATTTTGTAGAGATGGGACCTTGCTCTTGCTCAGGCTGTTCTCAAAATCCTGAGCTCAAGCAATCCACTTGCTTCAGCCTCCCAGAGTGCTGGGATTATAGATGTGAGTCATCGCCCCTGGCCTGTTTTTAGGTTTCTCATGAAAAAGTCCCATCACAAAATCCTACAATTGATGCTGATGCCATGATTTGGAATATGGTTGAGATACAGAATAACACAGTTCTCCTCCCTGAATGCTGGTCCCGAAAAGAGCATAAAATTTTAGAGTTCACAGAAATTCCAAATGGTAGGAGGAAATTTAATCACTTTGTATGTCTGTAGTAGCATCACAAAAAAATTATAAAGTTTGGGGTACATTCAGTTTTTCAAAGACTTTTCTTCTGTCAAGCAGGGCCCGTTGGGATGAAGTGGACTTAGACGCTGAAGTGTCTAACTTAGGACGTGGAGGGGGGACGTCAGGCTTCAATACAGCTACAGCCAGCATGGGACATTGAGTGCTGAGGGGGCCAGGATGCCAGGATTGGTAAATGTATTGGAGCATAACCCAGACTTTTGGAGTTGAATATCACCGTCTTTGGGTGGCACCTGTGGCTCAAGGAGTAGGGAGCTGACCCAATATACCAGAAGTGGTGGGTTCAAACCTGACCCTGGCCAAAAACTGAAAAAAACAAAACAAAAAGGGCATCGCCTGTGGCTCAAGGAGTAGGGCGCCAGCTCCATATACTGGAGGTGGTAGGTTCAAACCCGGCCCCAGCCAAAAAAAAAAAAGCAAAAAAGGCCATTGTACTGTTTAATGTTTCATTTCATTTCTTACTGCACATTGTTCTAAGTTTGACTTTAAAAAAATAAATAAAAAATAAAAGAATATCACCATCATCATCAGGCTAAAATTGTGTATCACTTAGACACCTGTTTGCTTCCTAGCTTTTTTTTAGACCAGAGACTCACCTTCATGCTTTTGAATATTTATGTAAAAGTGAGACTTTATATCACTACATCACAAAGTCTATCCTTTGCCAAAAATTATACAATAGAAAACAACTATAATGTAAATGAATAACAAATAATCTCCCATTTCACAGTGGAGTGGACATTGCCCTGGATGCTAGATAGACTTGGATTAAATATTTCTGTTTTATATTTACAGTTCAAGTATTTGATTGGTGACCACAGATAATATTTTATAATGTCAAGAACTCAGTTTCCTTATTTGTAAAATGGAGGTAATTGCACCCAACTTTTAGTGTTGTTCTAAAAAATAAGTACAAGCAAATGATGTGGGAAAATCAAATAGCAGCCCTAGGATGGAGCAGGTAATCAGCAAACAGCAGAGCTCTCCTCATAATCATCTGTTTCTTAAGCTGTTCTCTGCAATTTTCTCCTAATTTCTACCTGCTGCAATCTTATTCAAGCTTTAAGACTTAAATTTAAAAATTACTTCTTCCTCCAAAATTTGTCTTATTTTCTCTCCTGTAAACAAAATTTATTCTAACAGTTTGAAATAATTTGAAAACAAAACCATGGAAAGGAAAATTGAAAAAATGTTAACCTTTTATGGTCCTTTATTATATGATTTACTCTAGTTTCAAAAGAAACAGGATAATTAGCACAAATGCTTGATGAGTGTTTTTTTTTTCCCCTGTAGAAGAAATGTTTTCATGGAATTGGTTTGTTTTCTAATTAACAGAGGAAGATTTTTACATTGTGTCATGATTTGTTTCCAAGTTGTTATGCGAATACACACAATTTTCACGGATATTTTTTAAAACAGAGTATTGAGGCGAAGGAGATTATAACTATAGACCTTATTAATGACAATCAATAATAAGAACAAACTTGTGTTTATGGGTGTTCTCCCCCCCCAAAGAACAAACTTGTGTTTATGCGTGTTCTTCAGCTTTGCTTGAAACAGAGTGCTGAGAATATTGAAATTTGCCGGAGTAGGTTCTTCTCCCTTTAATGAGCTGAGACATACTCTGTGTACAATTGTGACATTCTTATCAGGACAGAAGGAGGCTATTATGCGTGAAGAGAGGAGAATATAGCACAAACTAGAATAACGGCAAATGGCCAGTACATGTCTTCATGCAGACCGCAGTTTTTCCTGGTATTGGTAGTGTATTTTGAATAACTTGATATAATTAATTAGCAGCTATTTTATTTTAAACACGAATCTTGACATTTACTATTTTTAATTTTGTATGAAGAATGTTTCCATTTTTACAGCTATTCAAACCTCGACAAATTTAAAGGACAATAGAGCTGAATGTCTTCCAAGCAGTTTAAGTAAAAACCTGTTTGAAAAACCTGCCTAGTATGGAACTGATTCTTCTCCGTAATTGAATTTGAAAGCAGTAATCACAGAGGCACAAATGGTCATGTCTGTTTCTCAAATGATAACACATTGTCTTCTCTGGTTTTAGTGTATTTCTAAGGTAAACAAAAAAATGTAAATATTTTTCTCTCTTAGATTACTGCAGGCATGTTTGGACCCACTTTGAATTATTTTCTATTATTTCCATAACAAATTAACATGAACTTAGTGTCTCAAATTTAATTTCTTGCAGTTATGTAGTTTAGAAATCTGACATTGGCTTCACTGGACTAAAATCAAGACATTAGCAGGGCTGCTTTTCTTCAGGAAGACTTTGGAAAGAATTTCTTGCCTTCCCAGCTTCTAGAGGCAATCTGCATTTTTCAGCTTCTGCCTTCGTCTTTCATCTTAGACGTCCTCAATGGCTCAGCTTTCCGACCCAGGAAGAAAAGTTTACCTGCTTTAGAGGACACCCGTGATGAGATTATGCTCACTGGATAACTTAGGATAATCTCTGAAGTCCAAACTCCTAATCACGCTGGCACATGTGAATATGTAGAACAGACAGTCACAGTTCCCTGGGATTAGGACACGAGCATCTTTGGGGGGAGGGATTCCATTTCTCTTTCTTTCATATTCTCTGAAACAAGAAAGACAACATGCTTTATTTGAAGGACTTTCTGTTGCTACTAGTTGTCACTGGTCTGGAAAAAGCAATGAAAAGACAACTTTTTAGTCTATCTTGCAAATAATGAACCACTTAGAATGATTTATATATTAAAAAGTAAAATTGAGAAAATACAAACAATGAATGCAAACATGTATCATCTGTTATTTCCATGAGGCCGAGAAGATACCGCGCTGGGATTTGAGCCCAGGCAGACAGGTTGCTGACAGTGTCAGGTGTTAACAACATTTCTAGGCAATCCTTTCATACAATGAAGATAAGTTGATAAGACACGTAAATAATCAAGTGTTGTAAAAGACCCAGCACAGTGCTTGAACCAAGGCTGCCGCTCCAGACTGACACTTGCCCCACCCTACGGACATCTCTTGAATCCAGGGTAGAACAGAAGGACAGCAAGATGTCAAAGGAAGGTATTTCCATAGGAGAGAGAAACCAAGGGAGGGGAAAAGGCAGGATTAGAGAGAGAAGGAGGAGGGGGTCACTTTCATCATTTGGCAAGGGACATACAGGCTGATGGTTCAAAGCTGAGATATTTGCAGCCAGATTTGAACCCTGTGTGCTCCACACATAAATATCATTCACCCCCAAAATATTTTTCGTATTTGTTCTCTGTAAGTGCACAGCTCCCTCAGTAAATGCAGACAGTTCTCTTTCTGGAAGAACAGGGGAAATTATTACTTTAGATGTTAAACCCTGACTTTCCTCGCTTATACCCCCTAAAGAACCAGTCTTTTCTTTGGAAAATGGTTCTCAGTCTGAAAACTGACTCTCTTATGGAAAACAGGTAAAATCTTTTGCTGGGGAAACTGCATCCACGCCCCGATCACCCATCTCTGCCTTCTGTTCATTACACCAGTCGGCTGTACTCCTGTTAGCTCCTCATTTATGGGGACAGCAGATTCCATAAATGACCTTCAGGTTAGTTCCTCCACCTCATTCTGACCTTGACATTCATTGTGGAATTGACTCCCGCTGTTTCTGAAAACTGACAGAAGCCCTTTAGTCTCTGCTGCTTTTGGATTGTACCATCTCTCCTGCACGGGTTTTATAAGGGGGGGGATACAGCCCCAGGGCAGTAGGCAGCTGTCTAGTTCTGTCTCTTTATTCAGCATTTTTGATCACATTTTTGGTAAGAATATATATGAAAGCCTGTAGAGGACTCCAAGAGCCAGAGGACCTCTAGCAAAATGATTTGCAGGTGGGGGTCTAGGCCCTCGGGCAATTCGTGGGCAGGTGCTCCTTGAGAGACAACCCAGCCCTTGGGGAGCCTTGGGCATGTAGTCATTGTCTAATACTCCCCTCACCTGTCTTGTGCTGTCTCAATAAAAGGCTGCTGCGGAGCTTGCTCGAGGCTACCCTGCAATCAAGGTTAGCCTGCCTCCTACAAGCTTGGACTTCTAAAGGGCAACCGGCCTGGTTCCTTTCTGCGGAGATCCAGATCTGGGCCATAGGGGCTGTGACAAATGCCTAACTTGATATGTGGTTAAGAAAATGTAAAATTTGAGTTTGGGATGCTTTTGATTTTCTATGCAAGCTGTTGAGATCTTAACTTATGGGTATCAACAAAAATCTAACATTAAAAAAGAAAAATGACTCCAAAGTTTTCTCTGCGAGTTCTTTTGGAATTACTAATGATCCTGGCCCTTGGCCACCACACCTGAAGCTTGGCTACAGGGAATATGTCCTTTTAGGTTAGAAGTGTAGTTATTTTCAAAAAAGGAAATGTTAGAAAGAAACTATACAATTCATTTTCCCATTACCAAGTGGTTGTTTTTGCTAGTACTTGTACTTAATAGCTAGGCTTGTAAAATGGACTGATAAGATAATAGCAAATAAAGGGAAACATAAACAAAAGCAAATCAACTGAACGAGCAAAAAATAAAAACAGAATCCTTGGTGTCCTGGAAAGCAATCTGTAGAGGTTTTCTGCCGACTCAAGAGTGGTGCTGAATCTTGCGTTATTAAATGACTTTTCACAGGAATTATATTGACTCAATTTTCAAGCATTTTTTTTCATTAAGAAACCAATTTCCACTTAAACGGCGAAGTCAAATTGGAGCTTGATTGTTATAGTGAGAAGGATTATACCGTCAGATCAGATTGATCTATAGGAAGGCATAATTTAGACAAATAGCAATACTGAGTGCAACAGTAAGGTTCTAAAACTGTACAACAAGCTTGAAGGAAAACCCACCTCTCTTTTGTCTTTAGAGCAGAATTTACAATGGTCAGCTCAATGTACCCTACAAAATAGACCATGGCAGAATGTGATTTCTCACATTAACTTAAAATTTTTATTTTAACCATATTGAAAGCCAAAAAATATTCACTTTCTCTCTGTGTGTGTGTGTGTGTGAGGTGTACAAACTACTTAGCAAACTGTGGAATCCACAGATGAAAATGTGATAATTTTTCTGAGTTTCTCAATGGCCAAGTCATTTCACAATGACTTTATTGTATCCCTTGAATAGAGTGTAGCGGTAGATTTGCTATGTGAGTTTCTGATTGACACAATCCATCACCATCAACGTGAGAACCCCCATACGGTACACAGGTAATGCGAACCGAGACCACCTTCGAAAATAGGAATTCAGGAGAACAGTCAGGCTGTTGATAATATATTCTGGTAGAAGGTCACATTGATAAATACGTGCTTTTATGAAGTGGTGACCATGATCAGGAAGGCAAAACAAAGAAATAACATATAGACAACAAAGCCCAGTAAGGTATTAACCCCCAGCCTGGGTTGGTGCAGACGGGATGAATGTTTATGTCCCTCCTAAATTCATATATTGAAATCTAGTCTCCAGTGTGATGGTATTTGGAGACGGGGCCTTTGGGGATAAATAGGTCTGGAAGGTGGGGCCTTCATGAAGGGATTAATGTCCTTATAATAAAAAGAGGGAACACGGATGGGAATCTTGGGATCTGTCCTTGTTCTCTGCTGCATGAGGATGGAACGGGAAGAAACCCTCCTGCACCCCAGGGGCTGGCTCTCGCCTGGACACCCCAGCTGCAGGTGCCTTGATCCTGGGTTTCCCAGATAATGGGACTGTGAGAAAATAAATGTTTTCTGTTTAAGCCACTCAGTCTGTGGCAACATAAACTAAGACACTGGGACTGAGGACCTTGTAGACATTTCCCAGGCTGAGCTAGAATCCCAAAGGGCCTAGAAACTCAAGCAGCTGCGTTGGAGCTATTGACCCAGCAGCACAGCAGGGCAGTGACGAGGCGTCTCTTGTTCTAGTAAGTATATCCTGCTTGGCCTGCTTACAGAATTGGAGTTGAAATTCAAAGTTGGCTCAGATCTTCCTATGATGAGGGGTAGTGGAGTAGCAAGGGTGGTTCAACAGCTTTGCCGTCTTTAGTAATGGTTCTTTGAACTAGCCATTCCTTTTCTTCCCTCACTTTTTTTGTTTCTTCTGTTCTTAACGTGATTTTATTGGAATAATACTTGCTGGGGTCTTATCATCCTTATGCAGCAGAGAACAAGAACAGATCCCAAGATTCCCTTCTGCGTTCCCTCTTTTTATTATAAGGACATTAATCCCTTCATGAGGGCCCCACCTTCCAGACTTATTTATCCCCAAAGGCCCCGTCTCCAAATACCATCACACTGGAGGATAAGGAGGATAAGAAGCTAGAGATTCCATAATTTTACTGTTTTGATCTCAATAAGAAATATTGTCTTATTTTCCTTTGGGAGTGGTTTACCTATACTTCACTAGCTGAAAAGCCTAGGTAACAGTTATTCTAATTTTAAATGGTGTAAGAGTCTCAGAATAAGCTCTGTAGGCATGGGGAGTTGTAGAATTTTCAAAGGAATATAATATATTATCAGAGCAAAAGCATAGGATTAGGGATCTGGAAACGCAGGCCACAGTTCCAGCTCTGTTGTCAACAAGCCTTGTGACCTTGTGGACCCCATTTATTCATAAGTATAATGAGGCATTTAAAATACAAAGGTTCTTAGCAGTCACACCTTATATGATTCCAACATGGCTCATACCACTCTCCTTTTAAATGAAGGATTCAAACCTGAGCTGAACTCTGAGTCCTTAGTATTTCACTTACTTTAAAATATATTTAGCTACTTCTTTTAAAAATGAGAAACAGTGTATGCATACCTTCCTGGGGCCACTGGGCTTTATATCAACTCGTTCCTGATAGTTTTATACCTAAAGAACAACATCTATCAAGAAGATGGCCCTCTCTGAAACTCTTGACATATTCTACATCATCACGCCAATGCCTTTCCAGCTATTTATGCCAAAGTTACTGCGGAAGCCAAGGTCTTAAAGTGTCCTTGGTTGAGCTAAGTGAAATGGAGTTTTCTGTGCTTCTTAACAGTTATATTAAAAAATAAAAACATATATCTTAGAGTATGAATTGTAGGCAGGTGACTGCAGTCAGCAATAGAAGAAATGTATCTTTCAGCAGGTCATAGAAATCAGTCCTAATATTGTGTCCATAGCATGATTTAAAGCTTCTGAAGATCACTATATTTTTCAATGACAGTAGTAGATGAATACTCAGTATTGCATTTGAGTAGAACTGGCTTATTATACCACATAGTAGAATATTGGGTATCCTACCAGAATATCTTAAGGAACTGATGGAAGTGTGAATGTTTCCTAAACTTTACTCTGAATTAAGCATTACTATGTCAGTGACTGGTCTACTATTCCCATATTGGTGACATTTTTCTAAAAGCAATTGTTATCTTTTGTAAATATCCAGTCCGTCACATATAGATGTTTCTGATTAATTCAAAAAGAATAATTTATGATCTTGCCAGCAAAAATTTATTGTCCTCTGTATAACAAAATAAAGTTCATATTCTTTCTCTTCAATACATCCAAAGAGTCAGGAATTAAAATGTAGTTGTCCCTATAATAACTTTGGCAGTTCTCAAAAACCTTACACTGAGGGAAAAAACAAAAAACCCAAGACCAAAATTACAGTTCCATTCTACTCTAAGGTGATAGATGTAAGAAAATGTTTTATTTTGGAGGGGTACATAGGCCATAGAAACTGCCAATGAAGGGATCCAGATATCATATAGAACAGATAAAGACTTCTAAGTAGTCATTTTATATATATTTAGAGAATTAAAGTAAACAATATAGAAAAGTACAGGAAGGTATGACGGCTGTGTCTTATGAAGTATAGAATGTCCATAAAGAGAAAATAAATTATGAAAAAATCCAGATTGGAATAGAAGTTAAATGATTATTGTTTTGTAGAGGATGTAATCAGATGTTTAGAGAAACTGAAAGACTTCATGAAAAAACTCATTACCGAATTCAGTAAAGTTGTAGAATACAGACTCAACATACAAAAATCAGTAGCATTTCTATACACTAAAAGCCATCAATCTGAAAAAGAAACCAAGAAATCAATGTCATTCACAAACGCTACAAAAATAAACAACAATTAACTAAGGAGGTGAAATATCTCCACAAAGAAAAGTATAGAGTTGTTGATGAAATTAAAGACAGCATAAACGGATGAGAAGATATTGTGTAATTTATAGATTATGAAAATTGTCTTGAAAGACCAAAAGCAATCTATAGATTCAATGCAATCCTTATTAAAATACAAATAACATTCATCACAGAAATACAAAAAAAATCTCTAAAACTTGTAAGGATTTGCAGAAGATCCCTAACAGGATCTGAATAGACATGCCTCAAAACAAATAAACACACACACACACACAAGGACAACAGGTACATTTAAACAAGTCCAAGATCATCATTAGTCTTTAGGGAAATCCATATCAAATCACAATGAGATAATATAACCTCACCCCAGTTACAACCACTATTATAAAAAAAATGCTAGCAAGGATCTGGAGCAGGTTATACACCCACACACTGCTGGTGGGAAAGTAAAGTCATGAAGACATTATAAAAAAGAATATGGAGAGGTTGGGAAGGGGAATTGGGAACAACTACTTACTGCTCATGCAGGTTTTCTTCTGGGGTGATAAAAATTTTCCTTCCTTCTTTCCTTCCTTCCTTCCTTCCTTCCTTCCTTCCTTCCTTCCTTCCTTCCTTCCTTCCTTCCTTCCTGTTACCCTCCCTCTCCCCTCTTTCTCTCTTTCTTTCTTCCTTTCCTGAGACAGACTCTGACTCTGTTCCCTGGCTAGAATGCAAGGACTCAGCCTAGCTTGTAGCAACCTCACATTCTTGGGCTCAAGTGATCCTCCTGACTCAGCCTCCCAACTCGGACTACATGTGTCTGCCCCAATGCCCAGCTAGATAAAAATGTCTTTTAACTTAATAGAAGTGATGGTTGTATAATATTGTGAATATATTAAATGCCACTGAACTGTGCTTTAAAATAACTAAATTGGTGAATTTTTATGTTATGATATTCTACCACAATAAAAAAAGCAAAATAAAGCTTACATTAATCTACACATCCAAGAACCTCAACGAACTCCAGCTGACATCCAGGAACATCATGACAGATTAGGATACAAGCAATGAGACTAATGCCCAGAGACAGAATGATAAAAGATTATAAGATAAAGACAAGAAATTTGAACAAAATTCTTTGAAGATGACAGACAAGTGACCAACAAACCCATGAAAAATGCTCCTTGTCCCGGATCATCCAGAAATGCAAATAAAAACCAGTCTGAGATGTCACTTAACCTCATGGGAACAAGCCAGATCACAAAGTCCCCAAACTGCAGGTGCTGGTGTGGATGTGGAGAGAAGGGAACACCTGTCAATGCTGGTGGGACTGCAAACTAATACAGCCTGTACGGAAAGAAGCCAGGAGAAGCCTCCAAAAGCTAAAAGTAAATGATGCATTTGGTCCCCAATCTCATTAGCAGGTGTCCACCTAGAAGAAAAAAAAAATCATTTTACTACAAGTACATTTGCACTAGAATGTTTATTGCAGCTCAGTTTACAACTGCCACGATGTGGAACAACCGAAATGCCCCTCAGCCGTGAATAAAGCAACATATTTAAAGCAACTCCGTGGTGCATCTATACCGCGGAGCACTATTGAGCCCCGAGAAAAGACGGAGACTCGACATCTTTTGTGTTTACCCGGATGGAGTTGAAACGCATTCTGCTGAGTCCTGTATTATGAGAACGGAAAAACAAGCATCCAATGTACTCGATACTAATATAAAACCAATATATAAATAAGCACATGCCCACATGAAAGAAAAGCACAAGTATATTCCAGTGGGGCGGGGGAGGAGGAAGAGGAGAAAGGCTGTCAGGGCCCAACCGCAGCCTGAACCTTACCGTACAAACACAACAGAGTGGCCTAAACATCTTTACTCTCATATTAATCTGTGAAAAAAGATAAATAGAAAGGAAAACTTTAAAAGCAGAAAGAGAAAAAGGACTTTTCATAAACAAGGGAACTCCAATAATATTAACAGGTGTCTTATAAAATATTATTAAAAAGAAAACAGAAGTCAGAAGGTATTGTGATGATATACAAAGTGATAACAGATTAAAAACCAACTGACAATGGAGAGCCTTGTATCCAGCACATTTGTATTTTAAAAATAAATGTAAAAGACAGTCCAAGGTGAACAAACATAGGAAGAATTGATTGCTAGACCAGGCTCCCTACAAGAAATACTAAAGGGAGGTATCTTGAGGATGAACGCAGGTGTCTACCACAGAAGTCAGCACCCACGTGGAAAGCCCTGGGCCTCCGTTTCTGCAGTCAGAAAGAAGACAGCCCAAGGATTCTTCCAATACCAGCATTTGATGATTTTCCCAGTTCTGGCCACAACCGGCACACCTGTTCCTCTTTAGAATCCTTTCCTGGCTTTACCTGTAGCTCAGCTGTTTTAACGAATTATGTTTCTTAGTCTGGACTCAAGTCCCAATTTCTTTCTCTGGCTTTTCCCTGGTTCTCATTACGGTGCTCATCAGCTCTGGATTAGCATCGGTCTTTGATTGGTTGTTTTACTTTATTTTCTCTCTTCTCATGTCCCCTGCCCGGGGCCCACTCTGGATTGATTTACTCCTGCCCTCCACCCTCTTCCACTAGGGTCTTCCTAATCCAAGAATTCTAAAATATCGATGTCTTAGCTCCAAATAGGACCCTAAAGAGAATGAGATGTTTAGTTTTAGTCTTGGTGGGTTACCTAGAACATGACGTCTCGGGACAGTAAACCAGTTTAAAAGGCAAATACATTCTAGGAAATATTTTATTTACTATAGACATATCATACCATCAATAGAAAAAAGTCTTAAGGATGTATCTGGTTATTGTGCATCTATCAAAAACTGAGTTTAAGCTAAAAACATATGAAGTAAAACTGATTATAAAAACCTTGACTATTTTGGCTTATACTAAATACAATTGGCTTATCTATGTATAGGGGAAAAATTAGCTTTTGAAATGCATAACGCCTTTTCTTTATAAATGGCAAAACACACAATGCATTTATAAAAAGGAAGAAAATTTAATTTTCTTAGAATCCAATGACATTAAGGGTGTGTAAAAATTGCTTGTCATCTGGATTTTGTGTAAGAACCCTGTACAGAATGAGGGTGAGGATGACTCAGCAACAGAAGGAAGGTAAGGATGACTCAGCAGGTACAGAAGGAGGGTGAGGATGACTCAGCAGGTACAGAAGGGGGGTGAGGATGACTCAGCAGGTACAGAAGGAGGGTGAGGATGACTCAGCAGGTACAGAAGGAGGGTGAGGATGACTCAGCAGGCACAGAAGGAGGGTGAGGATGACTCAGCAGCACTCAAAGGAGACGCTGCATTTTGCTCTCAGTCCAATTTCTGTTCCCACGTTTCCCTTCCACCCCACGCTCTAGGTTGTGCCATGATCAGTAATAAACAGCTTCAGTTTCGTGAAATTGGTGTCACTTTCATAACATGAAACTGTTTTGGGCAGAGCCCTTTTTGTTCCATCTGCTGTGACCTCTGCTGCCTCATCTGTGTTAATAGATGTGTCACTGTGATATCCTCAAATGGCAGGTTTGCAGCCAGAAAAATCACAGCCCTGCAGTATGTGGCAGAAATACCCACAAGGCTTTCTGAAGAGGTGTGACGTTATTAAGAACACCCTCCTAAAACCCTGTGACACTGTTACTTCTTGCATGGAGGGTGCTGGACTGGACGTTGCCAGCTCTGGTGGGGCACTTCTTTTATCAACTCCTTTATATTTCTTTCTGGTTTCCAGAAGCACCTGCAGCTGAGATTTTTCTACAGAAGTAAATTGCACTTTGAAGTTAGAAAGAACTGAGTTCGAATCTGTGCCCCACCACTTACTCTCTGGGTTTTAATGGGGGAAGACATTTAATATGAGCTTCTATTTTCTTATCTGTAAAATGGGTGATTTCATCAAGCTTGAGAAAATTAAATGTGATAATACCCAAGAAAAGCTTACAATATACAGGCTATTCACTAAAATACTCTGATTTCCCTTAACATTGTGGATGCTGAGTGAGATTACAGGGATTACACACAGCCAAGGACAACCTACAAATGCAGACAAGGCGGGAGTCCCAACACGTCCTTGCTTTCTTTCTGTGTTGACAATGTGGGAATTTGCTAGTGGTGTGGTAAGAGACAAAGCCATCCAGGATATTGTCTGTATAAGATGAATGCATATTGCTGCACCAAATCTGTGATTTTTCTTGCAAGTTCCTAATAATAGCATCCAGGGAATTCTATGTCCACTTCCCATCATTGCATTCTTACATCATGAGGTGGGTAACAGCTAACCCTGTTTACCAATACAGTACTTACATTATTACTGTAAAGTCCAGAAATTCATGTCCATATTCTCCTTTTCAGTTATAAATATTTCCTTGGAAGATTTAATGTCAATGCTCTATAAACTCTGGACATTCCTAAATGCAGCACGGACAATACTATAATTTGTCTGGAAAGAAAAAAGCCATAGTGAGTCATTGTACCTCATGTTGATGATACAAATTGGGGGAGCCCAGTGACGTTTTGAAGCAGTTCAGAAGTGTTTTCACTTCATCAGGGTCATCGAAAGTGTCTCCTTTTAACCAGTTTCTCTGCTTTCATTCCCCACCCCTTAGCATTTATTCATATTCTCTCTCTCTCTCTCTCATTCTCTTCATTTATCTCTATCTTCAGAATCAGAAGAGACTAGGTCCAACCAGGGAAGAATCTGGATGAACATAAGTAGGTAGAAGAAAGTGTCAGCTTTGACAATTATCTTATACAGAGAAAACCCTACAGATTCTGCCAAGAGACTCCCGGAATTGATAAATTCAGCAAAGTCTCAGGTTGCAAAATCAGCCTACACAAATCAGTATCTTTCATATATGCCAACAACAGTCAAGCTGAGAATCAAATTGAGAGTGTGATACCTTTATAATAGCAACAAATAAAACAAAATACCTGGGGACATATCTAACTAAGGAGGTGAAGGACCTCTCCCAGGAGAACTGTGAACCACTGATGAAGTACATTGCAGAAAATGGAAACAGATGGAAAAACATCTAATGGCTTAGGAGAATCAACATTGTTAAAATGTCTTTACTACCCAAAGAGTTTTAAAGATTTCCATTAAAATATCAATACTAGTTTTCATGGATCTAGAAAAAATAATTCTGCACTTTGTATGGAACCAGAAAGGACTCTGAATAGCCAATGCAACCTTCTATAATGAGAACAAAGAGGGAGGCATCATTTCACCAGACTCTGTCTACACTACAAGGCCATAGTAAGCAAAACAGCATGGTATTAGCACTAAAAGAGAGACATAGACCTATGGCTCATAACAGAGAACCCAGATAAGAAAGCATCTGCATATTGCCATCTGATCTTTGACAAACACATACACTGGGAAAAAGAATCCCCATTCAATAAATGGTGCTGGGAAAATGTATAGCCACCTCTCAAAGACTGAAATGGGATCCACACCTCTCACCACTCATAAAATTTAGTCCCTGATGGATGACAAAGTTAAACCCAAGACACAAAGCTGCAATAATTCTAGAAGAAAATGTTGGAAAAACTCTTACAGATATTGGCCTAGGCAAAAAGTTTATGAAAAAAACCCCAAAGACAGTCAGAGCAATAACAAAAATTAACAAACGGGACTTGATTAGATTAAAAGCTTCTGCATGGCCAAGGCCACAGTTAACAGAGAGAATTGATGACCTACAGACTGCGGGAAATGTTTGCGTGCTAGACATCCAATAAAGGGCTGATATCCAGAATCGATGACGAACTCTAGCAAGATAAAACTCGAACAACCCCATGAAAAGGTGGGCAAAAGACATGAACAGAAGTTTTTTAAAGAAGATAGACTAATGGCCAATATCCAGGAAAAAATGCTCAACATCTTTAATCACCAGGGAAACGGAGATCAGAACTACAATAAGGTAACACCTCACCCCAGTGAGAACGGCTTTGTCAAAAAGCCCCACAATGGGAGATGCTGGCTGTACCCAAGGCGGCAGTGCAGGCATCTTTTTGAGACGGTGATTTCATTTTATTTTTTGGACATACATCCAGAAATGGGATTTCTAATCTTATGGTAGCTCTACTTTAGGCTTTGTGAAGAGCCTCCTTATCGTTTTCCACACTGACTCTGCTAATTTACCTTCCTACCAACAGTGTAAATGAGCCTCCCTTTCTCCACATTCACACAAGCATTTCTTTTTTTCTTTTTTTTGGTCATTTTTGGTAATAGTCACTCTAATTGGGGTGAGATAATATCTAATTATGGTTTTTATTTGCACTTCTCTAATAATTAGTGATGATGAGCATTTTTCACATACTTGTCCATTTGTATGTCTTTTATAAAAAAAAATTTATCCAGATATTTAACTCATTTTTAGAATAAGATCATTATATACATGTGTGTATATATATATATACATGTGTGTATATATATATACACACATGTACATTTTGCTGTTGAAGTATTTGAGTTATTTACATGTTCTGGGTATTAACTACTTGTCACATGCATAGTTTGCAAATATTTCCTTTCAGTCTATAAATTGTCTGATCTCACTGCCTGTGTCCTAACAACCGTCTGCTGGCTTATTAAAATCTTGCCCTTATACAGTGGAATACTTGTATTTTCTACAAAGAATTTGATGTTGGATTTCCTCAGAGGCTTTGATGGTCCTTGGCGTTGAATACTATTTTAACAAATGTTGTTTGGCTTTAATTGCCAGTTAGGAGCCTTGATAAGAACTCTTTCTCTTGAGACATGAGTATTTACTAAATGACATCAGTAGGTCTGTTTTTTTGATTCTTTATCAAAATGCAAAGAAAATTATTTAATGAACTCCAGTTCTTATATAAGTTATTAGAGCTTTTGATCAACTTACCAGAGAAATCAGTCATAATGTAAATTAAAACATAACTGTACAGTAAGTTAAAACATAATGATATTCTGCAGAGAATACAAGAATTCCACTGCATGAGGGCAGGAGAATGTGGTTAGGACGCTGGCAGTGAGGGACTAGAGATACTAACTGTTATCCAGTTATCTGCTGAAGAAGCTGTTGAGTTCAACAGATACTTTCTTCATGTTGTTTCCCCCCCCCCCGTTTTTATAATGTCTTATTTTGTCTCAATAGAGGCAAATGCAAATAAACCTCAAAATTTTAGAACTTCTGACTTGAAATTTGTAGTCATTAAGATGATAAAACTATGGAGGCTAATACAAAATATTTGGACATGATTAATGGACCACTGGTGTATTAAGTTTCCTAGGGCATCTGCAATAAGGTATCACAAACTGGCTATTTTTAAACAGAAGTTTGGGTTATGTTTTGCAATTTTTGGCCAGGGTTGCGTTTTAACCTGCCACCTCTGGCATATGGGGCCAGCACCTTACTCTGCTGAGCCACAGGAACCACCCTTTTATTTTTATTTTTTTTGAGACATAGTCTTACTATGTCACCCTGGGTAGAGTGCCATGGCATCACAGCTCACAGCAACCTCAAACTCTCGGGCTTAAGCGATTCTCTTGCCTCCGCCTCCCAAGTAGCTAGGACTACAGGTGCCTACCACAAGGCTCGGCTATTTTTCTGTTGCAGTTGTTATTGTTGCTTAGCTGGCCTGGGCAGGGTTCAAACCACTCAACCCCAGTGTTTGGGACCAGCGCCCTAACTGCTGAGCTATGGGCACCAATCCTAAACAACAGAAGTTTATTCTCACGGAGTTGTGGGGGTAAAGATCCTGGAACAAAGTAGCGTCAGGGTCATGCTCCAGGCAGGATCCTGCTTCTTTCAGCTTCTGGTGATGACAGGTGATCCTCAGCCTGTTCGCAACCACTGCCCCCTTGGTCACATGACATTTTCCACCTGTGTCTGTATCCTCACGTACTTTTGGTTCTATGTGTGTAAAATTTCCCTCTTCTTAGAAAATCATTCATTTCCGATTGGGGTTTACCCTAATGACCTCGTCTTAACTTGATTCCATTTCAAGAGACCCTATTTTCAAAAAGGTCACATCCGCAAGTACTAGAGGTTGGGATTTCAACATATATTTTGGGGAACACAATTCGAGCCATAATAATGGTCCTTCATGAAATCCAGATTCATTTTTGTACAGCCAGAAAGTATATAATTGGCCACAAATAGAATGTAAAGTTTCTTTGATATCACAAAGAAAGAGAGAAAACTGGCCAGTTTCCAAAAATATGTTTGTTTGCTTTTTTCTCAGAACTACTTGGAGTTATCTTTTTACTGGTGGCAATCATAGTTTCAGGACAAAGTATTAAATAAAACATTTAATTTTCCATTGGTCAGGAATAGAGGATTTTCCTTCGAGAATTATTGGTAATGATACCCTTTATACAGTTTAACACTTGAAAAAAATTGTAAATTATTGCTGACCAATAGAATTTCCTCATGTCTTTCTAGTTGTGGATCACTCAGAATGAAACATGCAATGGAACCATGACCTGGAGTCTGCACACACAAATGTCGGGCATTCTTCACCCCGGCTTTCCAGAAAGAGTGTGCTTCTGCTAAGAGTGTGTACAAGTACCCACTTTGGTACATTCTTAAAAGCCTTGTTGGTTACTCCAGCTTTAAAGAAAACTATTTTCTCCATTCAGAAGAGTGATTCTGTCACCATAGTGTTTGAGCTGACTTTTTTTTGATTAATGATTAACAGTAAAGTTGAATGTTTATATGGAAACATCTTTTTCTCTCATCACTTGTCTTTTAACTTTTGATATTTTCTTAAACTCTTTTCTTATTATTTCCTTCATAATATATGTATTATTTTCTCTGTTGTGATGTTTTCTCCCAATTTAGGAATTTTTTTTTTTTGCCTATATGAAAATAAGTCAAATATATACCCAAGGGGAGACAAGTCACATGTAGACCCAGAAAAAATGTCAGGCACATTTTTGCAAAACTGATAACCAAAAGAAGCATCTCCATTCTTACTGATTCATTCATCAAACCAATACACCTGTTGGATACTAACTGTACCCCAAGCAGAAGGGGGAATTAACCATGTGAAGTTTACAGTCTGGTAAGGAATATCAAAACATACAACAAATATTCCCTTCTAATGCAATCAAAGTTATTACAGAGTCATATATAAGGATTAATGGGAGTATCAAAAGCAGACATTTTAGTATTTCTTAGAGGATGAATTAGAGAAGGCTTCAGAGGAAGTCCCTACCTGAGCTTGGATGATTAAAATGATGAGTAGAGAAAACTGAGGCAGGAGAGAAAGGAAGAAAAGGAATATGCACAGAGAAAAGGGGTGTGAAATGATGTGAAAGCCTTTCGACTATGTCGCATACTCAGAGAGCACAGTGATCACTGATGGCTTGCTTAATTTTGAAGACATGGTATTTAGCCCTCTGCCTTGAACAAATGTATTCTTGATATTTTAAAAATAAATCAATAAGTGAATACATGCAAGTATGCAAGAAGTAATGAGAGGCGATAAGGGGCGGAAAGAGGTGTGGTGCAGCTGCAGTGTGGGGCGGGGTCACCAGGGAGTGTTTCTGAGCCCTGGAGCAGAGTCAAAGTTTGCAGGAGCCCTTGCCCTTGAGGTTCACTCCATCAAGTAAAAGTGTGGCTGGCCACATATCCACTGACACTCAATTTATTTAATATTGCCTAAAGGTAAGCCTGATAAAGAACTAGAAGTTAGAAACATTAGTTTTAAAATTAATCCCTTCCTTTTGGTTTGAAAATTACCAGAGGTACAATGAACACTATGTGGGTGGGGGATGTACTTATTGCATTGACTAATGCATAGCGACTATTCATGTAACAGTCATACCCCTTAATACTGTGAATTAAAATATTTTATGTTAACAGAAAGAAAATTACGTAAATGCACATTCAAGATAGTAGAGTTTTAAAAAGTATTGGCAAGATATTAATGTATAAGTACTGGAAAAAGAAGGAATGCATCACCACCATGTTCATGTAGTTTATCTTCCGTGAAGTAGCTGATGAATTCCTACCCAGGTCGTTTCAGCTTCGGAAAGACCAGCAAGCCTGATTTGCTTTGCCAACATTGTTGCTGTGCAAAACATTGGTGGTCTTCACATCTCCCACTGCCTGAAAGTGTAAGTGACATAATTTGCCCAGAAAAACCATGTTGGTGTGTGTTCCAAATAATAGTCATGTAATTTGGAAGCCAGAGTTTGAATCACCTTCTGATGTGATTTCTGCATTAGGACTACCATAGTTTACCTTTTTCTTCACTTCCACAATCTTGCCTTAAGAAGTTTTGTGGTTCTAACACAATTTTGGGGAAACTTAATGTTGCTATACCCGTAAAGTTGTGAATAGAAATTTCCTACCTGTGCAAAACTCGCTGTTGAATAAAGCCTATAAGAAAGCTGCATGGAAATAACTGCTGACAAGAAGAAAAAGTTTCCTTCCTTAAATCTCAGTAAAAAAATAGTATTCACAGATACAAACTCAAATGCACACACATGCCATAAATATAGCAACTTGGGTTGAACTCATGTCATTAAAAGAGCCCCAAACAGTTCGTGCAGACTCTGAGCTCCCCAAGAAAAATTCCTGGTTTTAAAGTAGATGATATTAATCAAAATCTCTTTGCATTTTTATGCTCATTATTGGAAGCATTCCACACTTGGGTATGATTTAAATTTCCACAAAAATGCAGTGAATCTAGAGTTGGCATTAAAATGTTATTAAGATGACAAGTTATGATCAGTGCCTCCTTGGACGGGGTTGGTGATGGAGTTTCCAGCTTATTAATGCTAGCAGAGGTCTTAGAGAGCTGCTCATTAATCATTTCCCTTTTATCAGAATGTCTTTTATGATGTAAGAGGGTAAAAAAAAAATCTGTGTTCCCTAACACCGTCCCTGACTGTTTCAGTCTTGGGAGACTCTGCACTTGGCATCCAGACTTGCTCTGCTGGTTTATGTCCTTTTTGCTCCCCAATTATTCTGAAATGGCATTTCTCCCAATCCTAGAAAATGCTAAACAGATGAGCGTCATAATATTTCCAATGTTCCATGTTAAGGTCTATGAGGTGTACAGGTATAGCATTCTGGAAGTTAAGGAACTCTGGTGAATCATTAGGTTGAATAAGGAAAAGCAATAAATTATCAGATACACTTGCAGGTTGCTAGGAAGGCAGTCCTGGTGCAAAGATCTCAGAATTAGCATTAGAGATAGGCCCTGCAGGGAAGATACTCCACAGATAGTTACTGGGTGAATAACTGAGTGAATGTATCAGTTTCAATAATCTATTTTCCTTGCAATAAATCATAGCAAAACTGATCTTCAATTCAAGGTCTTTGGCTGAGAACTCCTCAATTCCACTTTAAAGGCCCTGTCCCCTGTAGATAACTTACAGCTGCACTGAACTTTTAAGCAGGAGGTACTCCAAGTTAGCAGTAACTGGATTCTGTATTTTCATGTCTTAACTTATTCATTATTCTAACTTTCCCTGTTTAGCCTCAATCACATTTTTCCACCTTCTGCTTTCCCCAGGAACATATCAAAAATAGTTGTCTCCTTTCCCCCTTTATTCTTCTTTAAGGAAGAGGTGAAGGAGTTTAGAAATATACATGAGTTCTGGGAAAAACATCATGAGAATACGGATCCCTGTTTATGAGCCAATCAGTTTAGTTCTCTGCTCATTGCTTTATCTATCCACTTATTTATTTGCGTATTATAATATAGTGTAGTATTTCTATAAGGGGAAGAATTGGGGAAGTTCATCACGGACCTGAAAGTTGTTTAAGGCAAATATGTGTTCATTTGCATGTGCTTATACAGACATCAAAGCAAACAGAAAAAATATAGAAAAATCATGTGAGTCTACTAGATACATCTGTGAAATTATTTGGATCGTGGCCAGTTTACTTTTAGAGTTCTGTTGAATGAAGTGTGCTATGATCTGTAATTCTTGAGAGTCTCCAGTGATGGTGTATAAACACTCTTTGAAAGTATTTGCATTTTGACAAGCCACACGAATTCTTTATATTTCTTTGCATGTAATAAACACTTTTTAAGTGACTATGGTGATATCTGTCGTCGGAAAACCTTTGGGGGGTATTATAAAAAGCGTACCCTTTGCCTGCTGAGATTCCTTTAAATCTTCAGGATGATTTGGGCTGCAATAAACATTCGGGTACATATATCTTTATTATGATGTGATTTTTGGTCTTCAGGATATATACCCAATAAAGGAATTATAGGATTGAATGGCAGATCTATTTTTAGATCTCTAAGTCTCACCCCATGAAATTAAGCAGTCTACAGTGAAGAGATTCTGGAACAGGTTTTCCTGCCCATAGTCCTTGACCCCAGACTTTCATCCCAAGCACAGATTTTTGTAGTTATACAAGCCATCCACCCTAGGGGAGGCACATCTCCTGTGATTTAGGATTCCCTTTCCAGTTCTGAGCAGGCTTGCTTCCAGACCTGAGTTCCCCACCCCTACTCTAACCAGGTTGTGAGCAAGCCCCAAGTTCCAAGGGAACCCCATCCCAGCTCCCTGAGAAGCACAAAAAATAAACAAGGAGAGGCATGAGTTTAATATCCCAACTCGCCCATGGGGTAGCCGTGGGTACATTACACCTATCATATATATTGCACCCAAGATCAGACAGCTTGAGAATATTCTTAGACTAGAAGACATCAAAGTTATTGAGAGTCTATCCACTCATTGGCAGTCTATCCACTCAACCTTGGATGAGTTATTTAAACCCTGGAGCTTTAATATCCCCACCAGAACAACGGAAAAAGTAGCCCCTAATTTTTAAGATGGCAGAGAGGATGAAATGAAGCAAGTGTCAAAGGGAACAGATTGGTGCCCCACCCATGGTGGGTACTAAATTAATGCACTTCAGTCCTCCAATGCCAGACCCAGTAGTAAGTCCTCTGGTTGGGACACGACTTACAGGTCCCAAGTGTTGGTAAATCAGATTGCTTGTGGTTGGCTATCAATATCTTCAAGATGAAATGTCAAGTTACCATAACAAACAGCCAAGCTCTGGGCATAAGATGAGCTGTGCACACACATGGGTTGTACCTCTCCTTAACTAGGTGGCCTTGAAGTGTTCCTGTCTTCTCTGCACCTCAGCTCCCCACTCCATAAAAGGGGAATAATTATGCCTACCACACAGTGGTGTAACAATAAATATAATTCATGTGGAACACTTGGTACTGAGCCTCGCCCCAAAATCAGCACTCACTAAAGGTTTGGCTTGGTTATTAGCCAAATATTAATTATCAAAATGATTCCTAATGAGTAGAGTTTGGTCTTAAATGATTCAAATTAACCATGAGTTTCTTTCTTTGTTGTTTAGCCTGAATTTTGTAACAGCATATAGAACATGTGGGGGGCGGGGTCTCTGAGCATGTGGGGAAGTAATGCTTGGGATCTTTTCACCCTTTATGAAAAATTATATAGAAGTCTGAGTCTCTGGGTCTTTGTGGAAGGTTAAAAGTCTGATAAAAGTGGAAAGAAGAATGTTGTAACCTATTGCGGTTCCAGCAAGATCAGATCAAGAGACATTGATTTATTCTTTTATTTTCAAAGGTGTATTAAAAGAGGGCAAAGGGGGTTGAGATTATTATTCATGCATTTAAATATTTACAAAAGATAAGAACTGTTCTGGCCGCTGTTCTAGGCTTTGTGCTAGTCCTCAAGTTATGGTGATGTGCAAATGGTACTGCTCTCATGGAGGCTAAATTCGCGATTATCAATTAAACAGTTCACATTTGAGAATGATGCCACCTGTCAGCCTTGCCCTTAGATCTGCCTCCTAGGCATAGACAGAGATAAACTTTAGTGTGTCCATTCTCACTCAGACTGAAAACATTGTACCAGGGGAGGAGGTATAGGCTAGATTCAGAGGATCCAAAGCCAGCGAGCATCGCTAGCTGTGAGGAACTGTCCTGGGTGCTGAAATGGTCCAGAGAGAAGGAAGAGACCATGTCTACCCTCTGTGCGCTTACAGGTAAAGGCAAGACATAGTGGAAGCCAGACAGGGGTGAGGAGAAGGAGGGTACATCCTCTAGGCAGTAATAGCCACGTGCACCCTGGGTCAGTCTCAGGCTATCACACCAGGTTGCGAGGAGCCTGAGAAAGAGCTTGAGGCTCTGACAGATTCAGTGGGGCTGGGAGAGAAGGGCGCAGCCAGGTTGGACCAGAAACATCTGTGTTTGGAGTCTTAGAGAACGATTCTGAGTCAGAGAAGAGAACATGGCTAAGAGGAAAGAAAGAAAAGACTAAACATTCCTTCCCGGCTTCCACTCGCAGCGGTATGAGCTCCGGGGTTGATGCTGGATTTGTAGTGTTTGCTGATTTACATGGTATAAATACTCCCACCAAGGATGGCCCTTTTCCAGTGAAATGGCTTAACATCTGGCTTGCAAGATTCCCAGGAATTTAACACTTGGCTCTCAGAAGCTGATACAGGTTGGATCCAGCAACTCATGGCTTACAGGCCAAAGAATGGCTTGAAGCACATTCCATGTATTTTAGACTGAACAGTCACAAAACACTAACTGTGAGTCCCTTCTACAGATAAGAGGGCTGTGGCTCAGAGGATAAAGTGATTAATCTCTTTATAGTGGTGTGCAAATGATGCGGCAACAGCAGGCTAGAGCTAGGATTTGCCCAGATGCGTGCAAAGTCTGTGCACCTTCCCCTGTAGGCGGGGATCAAAGTCTGGAACCAGGGTCAGCAAGCAACAGGTCACACCAGCTGGGCGTCGCCTGCCCAGCCCCTGGGTGAGGGGCTGACCAGCTGGGATCTGCGAGCGCCCATGGAGGGGGGAGAGAGGCAGATGAGCAGACACCAGCTTTACTGCCTCATCTGCAAGGGGCCAGGAGAGCCCACCTGACTGCTGACCTCGGCTGAGCTCAGCACAGACCGCTACGCCCAGCATCTGTTCTGAGAGGACAGACTCGGTGGCTGCAGGTAAACAGGCTGGGCTGGAGCCCCCCAGCCCTCGCCTGGAAATGAGCAGCTCCAAGCACTTTGGGAAAATGAACGTCATCTACCATCACCAGCACCTGCCCCAGAAGGTCGAGAAAGTCAGGGAGAGGGGAAGGTGCTCAGGAGGTGGGAAAGGCTGCTGTTCTGCCAGGGGAGAGACGCACAGAGGAGGCAAGTGGTAGCCACCACCCCAAACCCAGCACAGGGCTCAGGGCGTCCAGCTTCTGCACACGAGCCCGGCAGGGTCATGTGTGTGCACAGGATGGAGCAGAGGGGGGCCTGGGGATGGGTTCCCACTTACCTCTAATGTGAGAAAGGATGCATCAGGTACATCATGTAAAGACAGTGACCCACCTGCCACTGTGGTTAGCCTGTGACTCGGCATTCATACATGGATGGGTAGCTGAGCTTGGAGAAGGAGGCAAGCAGCCAAGGTTGCACAAGTAGTAAAGATAGGACATGAATTTGGATTCACAGCTCTCTGATTTTGAATCTTATACCTCCCTGAAGGAACACAGGGGCTCCTGTGCCCACCTGCCCAGCTAGGCGCCTGCATGCTGGAGTGGGGGTGCTAGAAGTGGACTGTTCAAAGACTTGTGGAGTGGAGGTCAGGATGGTGTGTTGTTGGCAAAGCACAAGAAGGTCACACTAAGATGATCATATCATTCCTTCTGCTGAGTGAAGGAAGACGCTGCTAAAAGATGAAGATAATTTATTCTTAGGCTCCTGCAACAGGCAAGCCCTTCCAACCATGCCCAAGACTGGGCAGGAAAGGCTTCGGGGTCAAACAGATCTCGTTCAGCTCCAAGATCTGATCTTCTTAGGAAAGGCAGTTAACTTTACTGAGCCTCGGTTTTTCCATTGTAGAAAGGTGGATTGATGTGGCAGCCACCTTATAAGATTGTTGTACAAATGACGTCAAATATATGAAGTGCTGAAAATGTCTAATGACTAGTAACCTCTCAGGATAATGGGTCTGAAACTGTCACCATCATCGTTACTAAAAGTACTATTGCTGTGATCACTATGCTTTGTCACTGATAGACAAACGGGTGGTTATGACAACAGGGCTGTTTAGAAGAAATTATATAACAGGCACTGCTCATGCATACCCAGGGAGAAAGCATAAGTAAGAGAGGAGGGTGGGATGGAACAGGTGGGCCGAGACGGCTCACAGGTGAGTGCTGGGAGCGCCGTGCTGATGGAGAGGGTCAGGGCTGACCAGGACAGGACCACTGCAGGGTGCTCATCTCCCCCAGAGGAATGCTGAGTCCTGACAACCTGGGAGGGTGTCAAGTAAACCACGTCCTGAAGGGAATCTGTGGCCGGGATCCCATCGCTCTGCAAGGCTGCCTGCGGCAGGGCGCGCTGCGTGGGTCTCCGTGCGGGTGAACGGCGGAGGGCTCGGCTGCGCCCTCTAACGGACACTGCCGGTACTTCAAGTGTCGTTACGCAAGGGGGGGAGAATGCTCCTGGGGGAGGGGAAGGGAAGTGACTAAGGGAAAGGCGAGGAGGGGAGAAAAGGAAAGAAAGAAGGGAGTGAGAAACAGGAAGGGGGAAGTAGAGAACAGGGCACGCGCACCACCCCGAGGTGGTGACATATGACATTTACGGGCTTAGCTCCGGCCTCCAGCACCTGCTGCCCCACCGTCCATGAGGACAAAGGTCCAGCTGTGAAAAAAACACAGAGCGAGTCCACAATAAATGTGGGAGGGAGAAGGGAAGGGACACACGGACAGACAGAGGGAAGGAGGCTCCTAGTAAGCCCTGCTGCATGGAGAGAAAAGCCCCGGTTCCCTCTCCTCTGGCATTTATCTAAGCAGCTGGCAGAACTCAGGCAGTTTTGCTTAAAAACCATTTCCCAGGGGATTAGCTTCCCCTTTCACACTTAAAAGCCTTCTCCAAAGCCAAAGAATGAATTGATTTTCCTATAACTAATCACACTCCCGTTTAGTAGCAGGAAGCCGCTGCTTTATTTTCCATTTCTGCCTCTAAAAAAATGCAGACTGGGCATCCACGTCACCCCTCCTGCCCCACCCAGAGCAGGATGCCGGGAAGATGAAGGGCCCCTCGGCAGCTCCCCCTGCACCCGCCCCCTCCGCAGCCGTCTCCGAAGAGGGTGAGAAGTGTGACCAAGAGCAGGGAAAGGGGCACTTCACTCCTCCAGGCCCTGTCAGAGTCAGCCTCTCCGGCCCAAGCATTTGTCTATTTGTTCAGGCAAGATTGAGAGCCGCATCTGGCAAAGATTTCACCAGGCGTGCTGGGCTGGAGGCTGTCAGGTCCCTGTGCAAACCACAGAAGTTATTCAGAGGAGTGCTTGTCCACAAAGACCCCCATCTTGCCATTGAAACTCATGTTTACTTAGACAGCCCAGGTGGCCAGTGCTGGCCGCAGAGAGCAGGAAGGTGCTCGCGAAGCACCCGCTACCTCTTCTCAGGGGCTGACCTCCCCACATGTTCTGCAGGGGGACGTGCCACCCTCCGCTGATGAAGCAGCTCATTTTCCAGTATAATCTACACCTTCTGAAGGACCAACAAGGAGAGGCGCCAGACTGAGAAGACCCAGACCAAACCCAGCCCACCCGCGTGTGTCCGACACAAGCTGGTGTCCGGTAAATAGAGTTGTATGAGGGCACCCTCCCATGTGTGATCGCTGGGGAAAAAAATAACGTGAATTCACAAAGAACTTTGATGTCCGTCAAGTAGAAATAAAATGAAAGTACCACGAAAATGTAAGTACCAAAGAAGATAGAAAGTCACGCCGGAAGTTGTACCTGTAGAAGGAAGGGAGATGAGGATGGAGGTGATGGGTGGGGCTTCCCTGGGAGTGCTAATGGGGGGCCAGGGGGGACGCACTGCGTAAATATTATCTGCACCTTAGTGGACCTTTAAACTGCACTTGATTTTCTTACTGTCCAAATGAAAGGAGGAAGAGATAGGCCCAAGAACAGCTGGCTGTATTCCCTCCGTGGTTTCCTGCCCTGCCCAAATCTCCTTGTGCTTTTTATTCTCCTTCTAGATCACAGTTCCTCGACCTTGGCACTGTGGAGGTGCCAAGTGAGACACATGTGCAGGGCGCTGAGCGGCCTTCCTGGCATTCACGTGCCAGAGGCCAATCAAAACGTCACTTGCATGCCAAATGTCCCCTGGGAAGCGACATCACTCGTGGTTGAGAACCCCTGGTCTAAATGTAACCTTTTCACCCCATTTCTGCTCTTCTGGTAGAGCAGGCCACAAGCACATATGCTCTGGCATTGTCTGAGCACACCCACATACCCACATGCATTTGCTTCCTTTGGCTTGAGTTGCAAGGAAGTGAGGTCATCATGCTCTCTGCAGAGATGTGGGAACTGAGACCCAGGGAAGCCAGGAAATGCGCACCAGGCCCTGCGGGCTCCGATTGTTGCCCCACGCATTAGTCCTTGCTCCCCTGAGCCATCAGGGAAGGTGCCCCCTCTTTCTGTCTTCTGTTCTCTTTCCCTACATAGGAGACACAAGGGCAGGGAAGTGGATAGAGGTGTCCTTGGGTGAAGAACCAATATTTGCCAAGCACCTACTGTGTGCCCTGAGTTTGCATTTTCACTGACTTCCTAATAACCCCACAAACTAGACGAAAGTGTTCCTAATTTACCAAAAAAAAAAACAAAAAAACATAAAACAACCTAAAACCAAAGAACCTATTCCATGGGGGTAATTGCAGGCATAATTTAAGAGGAAAATGAGCCTTCTCATATTTCCAAAATCCAGTTTCCTCTGAGGCAGTAGAAAATCCTGCCTCGGGCAGATGTAGAATTAAATCACAGCTGTGCCCCAGCTAAGCTGTGTGACCCTGGGTGAACGACCTCGCCTCCGTTTGCCCTGCTGTCTTTATTTATACCCAGTGAAATGGTGCATGAGCAATCCAGGCACAACCCGGCTGCCTTGAGGCTCGATTTTGTTCATTGTTGCATTAAAACAGACACAAACACACACACATACACACACACACAAGTCCAGTGGCATTTAAGAAGAATGAAGTGTTCCCTAGGAGGGAAGCACAGGGTCACACGGTACAGATCACCCAGGAATGGTGTCAGTAGCTGTTGCCTGTCCTATGTACACAGTGCAAGCCAATTATCCCCATGGTCGGTGCCAAGCCCTGCACTGGGAACCAGGGACTTTGTTGTTGCTGTTGTTGGAACCAGGGATTTTAAAACACAGGACACAAAGGATGTTCACAGTAAAGGGAATAGGCCCAAGGGTATGGATTGCTCCAGGTGGTTTACAACACACACAGATTTCAAATAAAATCAATCATTTTAAAATGAGCAATTCAATGGCAATTTAGTATATTCAGAGTGGTCTGCGAGTATCACCTCTATTTAATCCCAAAACAAGTTTGTCATCCTGAAAAGAAACCTTGTACCCATGAAGCATCACTCCTTGGGCCCCCAAAAGTCACTCTTTCATTTTTCCTAGGAATATACCACGAACAATTAAAAACAGGTATTCAGCCAAAGATTTGCCCACAAATACTCACAGCAGCATTACTCAAAATGCCAAAACGTGTACAGAGCCCGAATGTCCACGAGCTGATGAATGGATAAATAAAATGCGGTATATTCGTACAGTGGAATATTATTCAGCCATACATGGGATTCTTGTGTATAAAATTTCAATTATTCATCATAATCAAGCGGTAGAATCCACAGTGTTTTCATCTCCCCAGTTTTTTGGGGGAGAGGGGTGGGTGGGAATTGATAGGAATATTGCCGGTCTCGGGGCTCCCAGCATGACTTGCTTCAAAATCAGAGATGGGGCTTGGTCCTTGGCAGTCTCTCAGGCTGACCGTGACTTCACACCCTGGAGGAGGGGCCACACGACTAGTGTGGGTATTACACCTGAAGCAAGTGGCATAGAGAAACCCGGGCACACTGAGTCCAAATTAAGCCACGGTCCTTTAATGATCAGGCCAAGAGCAGGCTCACGCCTCAAAGTCTCTTGACCCTTGGAAACCTTTTATGAGGGGCTTTCGGTAGAGGAGGGGATGTCCTTAATGCAAGCTGAATTTGACATGAGCCAACACCTGGTCAGGGAAGTCCTTATAAGGGGAAGCGGGGGTTTTGCAGTTATTACTAAACTCTTTCAACTGAGGCTTCCTGTCATACAGGGGGAGTGTTGAAAGCTCCCAGCAAAAAGGAGTTGGGGCATTAACAATGGGGTGTGAGGTGAACTTGGCCTGCAGTCCAGTCTCAACCTAGGTCCAGCCCAAGAGCCCTCGAAGAGACCTTACAAAATCCTCCTAATCACTCATTCACATTCAAGGTGGTGTTCAGATGTCCTTATCAGGGATCTTTGAATCCCTAATTCACTTTACTGCACATAAATTGCATTCTCTTTCATATATAGCTTTAACCTATTTAATTAGAGCCATAATTTACTTTTTTTTAAGGGAAAAAGAAACACACTTTAACTCTACAATGGGCTAAAATTATACCTTATGAAAAGACGCAATTGTTTCCTGACCATGAACTTTTGCTTTTATGAATTGCTAATTTGGTTAATGGGCTCATTCCGCTCTGAAATTTGCATCATGAAAATTACTAGCTTCGAAGAGTCCTCTGTGTACAACGCAGTTTGCACGTTTTGTTGTAAAGGTCACATTTGACATCGTAAAACAGCGGGCCCTTTTGAAAAGGTACAAATGTAAGGAATTAAGTGGGTCCATTGGCATAATGTCATTGTTACGGAGGGGAAAAAAAGATTTTTAAGTTAATTTTTATTCACGTTGTTTATGCGTGTGCAAGCTGAGCTCTGTCCCATGCGTATTCTTTCTTATGCCTGAAACATTGTCAGATTAACTTGTGATTCAGGGACACTAGTGACCAGAAAGTTTCTGCCATAAGCACTGGTGGATTGGAGCATCTCAAATCGGTAAAATAATCAATAAATAAAATAGCAGGCACCATCCTCTGAGTAGACCCCAGCTGTGGGTAGAGCAGACGTTGTGACATCAAATTCTAATTTAGATATTCGGTATATAAAAACACCTTGCTTACAGCCGGGCATTGTGGCGGGCGCCTAGAGTCCCAGCTACTCGGGAGGCTGAGGCAAGAGAATCACTTAAGGCCAAGAGTTTGCGGTTGCTGTGAGCTGTGACGCCACTGCACTCTACAGGGGGTGACATAGTAAGACTCTGTCTTAAAAATAAATTAATAAATAAAGTGAAAACACCTTGCTGTGACTCTGCTGCCTTGACAATAATAGATCATAAAGTATTCTTCACCCCAGTGGACACTGGGTATATATCTGAGTTCTCCTAGGCTGAGTTTGACAAGTCAGATTCTCAGCCCCTCCACACCCCTGAGCAGGGCAGCCCTACTTAATGGTGTTAGGAAACATTCCCGTATTCCACAGGGAACATGGGGACGTAGAGAAGGAAATGTTGTTGCAGAAGGTGTAGCCATCTTCCAGGTGCCCAAAGGAGAGGAGCACAGGCCAGAAACTCCCTGGCAAGAGGATGAGCAAGGGCAGACAATGAGGCATGTCCCCATCAACCCGCGAATGGATGAATAAACTGTGGTACATGTATACCATGGAATACTATGCAAACTGAATTTATTGTTGCTGTCAGTGCTTCTCAACTCTTTGCTCTTTATTTATTTATTTATTTTTGGGCAGTGGGGAGGATTTTGTTTAGCAGATTTTGAATATAGAAAGAGAATAAGAAAGGAATTTGGGGGCTGAGGGAAAGTAGATTGGAGAAGTAGTGGACAAGTGTTAGAGGTACCAAAGAAAAGTGAGAACGATGGGGGGAACTCTTTGCTCTTGATCTGTCATTCTAAAACTCTTGGGCCTTTCATTTTCTTGCCTGTTTAATTCGTTTTAGAATTCTACATCAGAGGTTGTAAGCAATACATTAACCACAGCAAAACAACACAAAACAAAAAGACCACCACCTGAAATTTTACTTTAGGTATTGCTCTAGGCTGAAATTGTTCCTGCTAGCTCATAAACCTTACAAGTATCACTTCCCTTAATAACTGACTAACTTGATTCAGCATCTATCATTTTAATCAAATTATAAGGAACCTACCTTCTGCCAAAAACTGTCCTAGGCATTTTAAATTAAAATATAAGTCAGCACCAATCTTTCATTTCTTATTTGCCTTCACATCGTTGGAGTTAACTATTTAGTTCAGGTATTTGGCCCTTGTATTTGTTCCAGGAATGCTAACTTCTATGATCAACAAACTCCATACCCTTGCTGCCTAAATACAGCAGAAGTTTCTTTCTCATCTGATGTTCAAAATCAATGTTCTTGATCAGTTGGTGACTTCCTCCGTATATTCAGATAGTAAGATTCCTTTCATCTTAGACTCTTAGATTCGAAACAGGCTTTATAAAGTCACCTTGGAGGACATTTCCATTCCACTCAGATTGAAATGGAAAAGAACATGAAACACTGTGAGTAGGAGGTTTTTTTTTTTCCCTGCCTGACTGTGGTGTGCATAACATCTATATATATTGCTGTAGCTAGAACTCAGTCACACGTTCATACCTACCATTTAACAAAACTTGCAAATATGGTCCAGCTGTGTTCTCAAAAAAAAAAACAACTATGAGTTTGGTAAATAGCTATGTATTCTCAAATACACTTTGTAGTCCTAAATACTTACAACTAGACAAACAGCTCTATCCTCATGACCCACCCAAGGGATTGAGATACAACTCAACAGCTGGGCTTACAGGTTCTCCCTTGTACCTACATTTATCTTTACCTGGACCACGGCACTTTATTTTGGTTTTACTCTGTTTTCCCTTATGCAAATTACACTTGTGCAATAGGCAGTTTCTAAAGCTACTGCTAGTGACCCCTACATTCTCCTCTGTGTGTCCTATGCAATCCTTTACTCCTTGAGTATGTGCTACACCTAGTGAAAAACTTTTACAAAAGAATATGGCAGAAGTGATAGGATGTTATTTATAGGAATAACTTACCAAAAGACTGATTTCCTCAGGCACAAACTTGCTCTCATGCTTTGAGGGAAGTCAGCTGCCATGTTGTGGGCTGCCTCGTGGAGAAACCCATGTGTCAAGGAACGAAGGGAGATCCCTGCCCAAATGCCAGTGAGATACTGAGGATGGATATCCTCCTATAATTAGGGCAGAAATGAGTCTTGTCAACAACTAGGTAAGTCAACTTGGAAACAGATGCTCCCCCAGCAGAGCTTTCTGATGAGACCACAGCCTCAGCTAATGCCTTTACTGAAACTTATTAGAAACTTTGACTGGGCTTGAACTTAGATTTCTTATCCACATAAACTGGAAATTTTGTTGCATTAAGCCACTAAGTCTTGGGGTAATTCACTGTTTAATAATAAATAATAAATATATGACTTTTGCCAGTTTGGACTTCTCTCTTCCTTTACTACTTCTTGTAGAAGTCTCATGTCCACATGCTTACAAGATGATGTTTCTGTACAGTGCCATCAGACATGAATGCTACATATACATATTTTATTTTATATATGTATTGTGTGTGTGTGTACTAGATTGTCTACAAAAGCATGTATGTGACCCCAAAAGTCCTAATTTTATGAAACTTTATTTTCTTTATATTCTTTTGAATGGATCAATTTTTTTCTTTTACTATACAATTTGGACACATTCATCTTCTCAAAACTCAGTAACTGCAGAGATATCTTTTGTCTAACATATAGTTGTTAAAATATGATGGAATGAATTATACATTAAATTATGTATAAAATACATACATGTGGAATATATTGCCTAATTTAGTTTTCAGTGAAAAGAAAACAAAGACAATATGTAGCCAAATCTTTTTGGGCAATAATCATATTGTATTCATTCATTGTATTGCTTATAACATCTAGCATTAAGCATTACATGTATTCCTTGTGTATTTTCTCCCAAATTATATGAAATTCCTGAGGTGAAAAAAAAAAACTATTTGAGCCTTCCTTTTTGTTTTGCAAAATACAGAAGTCAGTGTTTATTTTTCTGCCTCTGTAAGGGTGCTGTGGAAAATAATGTGATAAAATGTTGAGAACAAAACTTTAGAGCAGTATCTTTAGTATTTTGTTTTTAATTTAAAAACTTCCAGAGAGTTCACAAGTATAGATTGCCTAAGAGGCACGCTTGCACAGTTTAAGGAACATAGACTTTGAAATCAGAATATGTTGTATCCCCACTCTCACATGTATCCATCATCTCCAGAAAGTAGTTTATATTCTTTGTACTAGTCTCCTCATTTATAAGATGGGGATCTCAGAGACTCAGGAAGTTGACATGGGAGGTTTGCTTGGAGCTAGGAGTTCAAGATCAATTTGAGCAACATACCAAGAACCACTACTAAAAACATAAAGAACTATCCGGGCTTGCTGGTGCACGCCTGTAGTTTCAGCTACTCAGAAGGCATAGGTGAGAGTATGTCTTTGGTCCAAGAGTTTGAGTCCAGTCTGGATAACATAATAAGACTTCATCTCGAAAAATAAGTAAATATATAAATAATGATAATAATAATTAACAAAGAACAAATTCTATGAACTTATCTCTATGTCCTATGAGAGTTACAGCTACAACATACTTGAAGAACAGAGATGTTAAATAAATACCCAAAGTTACATAGCCAATAATTATAGATAATAATTATAGCAAACAATAATTAGAGAACCTACACAAACTATCCTTCTGAAATAATTTTAAAGTCCTTATTTGCTATAGATTATTTCAGATTTTCCATGGTGTATTTGTTTCTCTTTCAGGATTTATATTACATTTAGTAGTCATGTTTCTTTAGGGTTTTTGTGGCTGTGATAGTTTCTTAAACTTTCTGTGTTTTTGATGACCTTGACAGTTTCAAGATTATGAGTCAGGCATTTTGTAAAATGTTCATACTACAATTTGAAGTTGTCTTGTTTTTTCTCTCATGGTTAGGCAGGGGTCATGTGCTTTGGGGAGGAAGACCACAAAGGTGAGCTATCACTCTCTTCCATCATATCAAGGGTATGTACCATGAACATGACTGATCACCACTGATGTTAACCTTGATTAACTGCTTAAGATAGTCTTTGTCAAGTTTCTCTACTGCAATGTAAATTTTTCTGCCCACTTTCTGTATTGTACTTTTTGGAAGAGTGCCACTATGTATATCCATCCGTAGGAACTGGGGACACAGTTTCTACCTTCTGAAACTCTACAAAAATTATTTGGAATTCACAGATATATCTATTCATACCAATTTACTTATTTATTCAATAATTTATTTAGACTGCTTAAGACTCAGGGATATTTATTTTGTACTGGGGATGATAATCCAACACATCACTATTTTGTTGTTCAAACTGTTCCAGCATTGGCCGCTGGGAGCTCTTCAGACAGATACTGTGACCCTTTAACATATAGCCAACATTAGGGAGTTGTGCTTTGAACACATTCTTAATTTCTGATAATTGTTATGATAATGTTTTAGAGTTACATTAAGGTAATATTTCCTGCAAGTTTTTATTTTGAATTCCATCACATACTAGAAAAAAGCTGGGAAAGCGTGAGCCCAACCACTTCAGCCTTCCTTAAGCCTTACACGTGAGGTTCTCTTAGAACATGTCTAAACACAGATTCTTTTATACTTCACATTTTAGGGCCATTATTTTGGGTTATAAACTTCTTCAAGAATCTAATTTACAGAACAAAAATACCAAAGCCTGTGATCCCCAGAAAATACCTATAAGCCCTCATCCATTAAATTTGTGCAAACTCTCCAAGCTCCACAAACTTCCCCATGCACTTTGCCTTAGGACTCACCCGTCTGTTCTCAGAGAGAATATATATTCTAGAGAATCTCTCGTCAACCGCAGAAGTAAAAGAAATGTAATCAGTCCCTGTTTAACATCTCAGAACCATGAAGGATCATGCTAGTACCTTCCTACAGATAAGGAACTGAGGCTTGCAGAAAGAAGCTGACCTGCACTCTTTCCTACATAGCTGCCTTGGCCTCTCTTCTGACCCCAGGTCTACCGCTAGTTCCCTCCACACAACATTACTGGAGGAGGATTTGATATTCTTTATGAGAACATAGGGCAACTTAGTCTTTTGACTTTGTGCCAAATTGCTGAGTGAAAGATCTCATCTAATTAATGTTACTATTTACACACATCTTTCTCTCAAATCACTTCAAGCAGGAAACTATAGGAGGAAATAAACACCCATCCTTTAAAATGCAGAAAACCCCATTCTGAGGATCTGCTGCTCTCCCTGGTATGTGCACTCCCTCCCTTCCCTGGTTTCACTTCCCACCATTATTGTAAAATATATAGTTATCTTTCTCTCAGAAGTTCAAAGAGTTGGAAGAGAACAGAAGGAAATGAAGGTTTGAGCATAGGTTCTCTGTGGAAGCATTTAAGAAAATAAACCTCATATTCTTTTTCATATTCATGCCTCACCTAGATTCCACTGTGAAGATAAATTCCAACCTGGGATTTGTGAATTTATATTGCTATGCCTGGTTGACTGTCCTAAGATTGGGGGGTAACTCCCTTGAAGTCTCCCACCATTCCAGATCAAAAACCTCTAGAGAAGAATATAATTAACCAAGACTATTCTTTCTTTCTGTTAAAGAAATAAAAGTTCTTTAAAGGGCAGTCCCACCCAAATCATCATTGTGGGGCAGCTCCCATATGTGTTCTTCAGCTATAGTGGTAAGGACTGTAAATGTTCATGTACTTAAATGCACAAGGCTATTTGAACTTACTCTGACATACTCTCCCATGAGGTTTACAGGTATATAACAGTACAGAAATAATAACATGAATGTGTTGTACATTTGAAGTCAAGAGTTTTATCAGAAATAAGAATCTCAAATTCCCCAGATCCCTGTTACTAACCGCAATTCAACATGTCTGTGGGCATGAGTGAGGACAAGCTATCAATTACCACTCTCCTTTCTGATTTCCAGCTAAACAGCTTGGAATTCCAATGGTCCAAAGATGTCCATAGCCATTGAAGGACACAAAAGGTACCTCTTAGCTGACAATGAAAATAGCTGGTAGGGGGACCATGGCACAAATACAGATTTAACTAAACTCATCTCCAACTATGTCACCCTTCAAACTGCAACCTGTACGGAAAATAGCCTGCCTTAATGAAGCATAAGCATGATGTGGCAACTAAGATTAAAGAAGTCTCATGCTGGTTATTTGTTCCTTTATTACGAGTAAATAATGAAAAAGGCAGTATCTTTCTCACAAGCATAACATGTTTTATCTGATAAGAATCCCTGGAAGAAATCACTTAAACCCAGAACAAAAGGCATTTAGCCATTCAAAAAACAAATGAACTTAAGTAAAATTATAGAAGATATTAGGGTTTTTAGAAATTTAGTCCAAGGTTGAGCTGCCTTTATAAATTATTAGCAAATCTAATTTGAACCATAAAATAAAATAGAGAGGATATTCAGTCATTTTTGACAAGGTAGTTCACAAAAAATCAACTAAAAAAAAACCCTTAACATTCTGACACCTTCCAATAAATAAGCACAGTTCAAGGCATTTATCTGAAACTGGAATATTGGCCTGTATAAACCATGTTCCTCTCAGTATCTCTGAAGATCTTCATACAAGTTTATTGAATCAGAAAGGCATGGGGGGGGCAGTCAGTGATGGGGCCTTCAGACAATGCAGATTCTTTGATCCTATTCCAGATCAATTGAATCTGAATCTACAGAGAGGTGACCTCCCCAAGTGATACCAATGCATCCTTAAGGGGAAAAAGTTCTGCCTTTAAAACAATGGAATGTAGTGGAAAATGCCTTTTCAACTGATAGTGTGCATTCTTAGACAAAATTGGTTTTGAATTTATAATATGGCATAGTTCAATTTGATCAGCTGCAACACATCATAAATTTCTAAAACAAAATGATTTTTGTTAAGACAAGCAACCACTGGGATAGTTGAGTGCTTTTATGTCTGGAGACCAGAATATTCTTATAAAATAAGAAGATAGTTTCTTAGCAAAGCATACAGTTAAAAGGTTTGGTTTTGTTTTTAATTATAAGGACACATCTACCTAAAATAAAGAAAACTTTTAGAATAGGTTGAACAACTTATTCTTTAGGTTTCTATGCTCCTTTCTAAAAAATATTCTTAAATGCACATTCAGTTTATTGATTACCCAAACCTGCAGGTGGCTGGACGTTGTTTCACAAGTTGCTAATTTTAGTCCTCCAGTTTCCCCGGTGTGACAGTTAACAACAGGCATCCTAGACAGCCCATCTTTCAAGTTGCTCTTTGGCATTTCTGATCCATGCAACAAGCGAAATCTTTATCAGGCAGCGAGTGAAAATGAAAGAACCTGTGAAAGTATAAACAAATTCTTGTCAAAATTATCACCAGGCTCTGAATATTTAAGACATATTTGTAGAAGCAAAATATTATATGCTTCAAAACCTACTGCTTGCAGGATCAACAGCATGTCTTAAAGCAAGTGCCAAGAGCCACTGGCCCCATCTGAGCACAAGCTCTGCTTCAAGATGCAGAAACCAAGCTCCAAAGTCTGTCTGCTCTTTGCATCTTAAGCAGGCAAAAGAAATATATTTTATGGGCCTTCATACTTTATTTGAAGATTATCATAAACTGAGAATTTCATATTGTAAAACATCCAAACAGTAAACCCTTAATACAGCCTGTCATTCACTGCAAAGTGTTCCATGATACAGTGATGTCTGGATTTCTCCTGCCGGGTTGAAAATATCAGCCTTTAAGTTAAAATCCACATTTTGGAATTAAGAATTATTTTGCAATCAGTAAAATCCTCAGAGAAAAAGCTTATTTACATTGATCCTGTCAGCAACATTTCCTCGTTTTTTTAAAAAAAACAGTGTATTGAATTTAATAACTATTATACATATTTGGATACACTATTCTGTAGTGAATTTCAAGGCAGATTTGATTTACTTAAGCTTTGGGGATTAAACTGCTTATCAAAAGTGAGTAATCGGTGTAACCAGAGAGATACACTCCTACCTATAGTTGTCTTAACACTGATCTGTAGAAAAATAATATAGTTTGGTAATCAAGTAACTCTACAGCTCATTCGAGAGACCACACAGAAAAGCATCCTGCCTAAAAGGTAATGTCATGTGCCTTCAATTTATTAACTACAATCATGTTTTAGATGTTGCTTAAAGGATTATCATTTGCTTAATTGGGACTGAACAAAAAGCATTAAGGAGGTCATTAAAAAAAAATCCTTGATAACACAAATAAATCCTTCCTAAACAAATAAATCAAAATTTTAAAGATTCTGAATGGAGTAGCCAAAGCCAGCCCAAGAAGAACATTCACTGTGAGAAATGGGATGAAGTCAAAGAGAAAAAGACAACAGTATTTCCTCAAAGCAAGCAGCTCCACGTTGGACAGATAAAATGAAAAGATAAGAAGGGTTTGTGGGAACTCAGACCTCATGAAATCATCTAATGGAATAAAAACCTTCACACAGAATTGAAACAAAGATGGAACACCTTAATTGAAAGCCTGATCAATTAGCAAAGAGGCCATAAGACAGAGGCAGCAAAGCATGAAATTTGATTAAACAGAACCATACGTCCCACTTCATTTACAGTGAGTTAGTGAAACAGATGACCTTGGAAAGAAAAGATGTTTGGTGAGTACGAAATAGCCCAGAATCCTGGCTAAAATTGTTCTGATGAGAAATTTTGTGCCTAAAAGACTTACATTAAAATTCGCATTTATATTCAAAGGAGAAATCACAGAGAAGTAAATTTAGATAATTGACATATAATCCAAATTTATGACACTGTATCAGGGCAGATGGGATACAGAAAATAATTCCATTTATGAAATGTGAAGAACTGAGCATATCGTGGTTGTCTGATGACTCAAATTCTCTCTTAATTTGTACATTCTTTAATGTCAGAATGAAACAGGTCCACACTACAAGGCTGAGCCCAGTTAAAATGAAAGCATATGACAAACGCCTCCCAGGAAACCTCTCTATTGCAGCGTTCAGTTTATTCCTTCAGAAGAAGCTGTGAGGAAGAAGAACTAGGGAAAAACTGGAGTATTTTTTAATATATCCTGCAATTTACACTGACTCTTTCTGTTGATTGTCAGGAATAGAAAAGAAGCAAAACTAGGGATGCAAGTCTTTACAGTAGGATATGAAATAGTTAATGTCATGAACAAGCATGAAATTTTTTATTTCCCCCCCAGCTAGTTATGGCTAAATATCCTTTCCTCTCCTCATTACTTGTCTCTTCACTATATTTCATTTCTCATTTCATCTTGCCTTCCTTCCTTCCATGTAATATTCAGCCGCTGCCTCTCCCACTGTTTACACCTGAAGACAAAACTGAGGTCTTGCTGCTGCCTTCACGCAAATGGATTCTTATTACTGGGAAGGAAATAACACAAGAAGAGGCTTCGGAAGTAAACAAAACATCAAATGTACAGAAACAGAAGATCTTCGGGGAGGAAGCAGAGGGTTTTTTTTTTTAACTTCAAAAACTACTGAGTGCTGTAAGAAATCTGTTTCTTACAAAATTAAAGATGTTCAACTTGGATGGAAACTAAAAAAAGATTACCATTCTGGTCTGCAAAGAAGTCTGAGACCTAGTGAAAACTCAGGGAGTTCTTTTCTGGAAGAGTGCCTCCCCACCCCACGCCCTCACACTCACCAGGTTACAGAAGTGCAGTGCCTCATGGAAGCTGTCGTTAAGGCAGCAAGGGCTCTGCCAGGTAATATTAAAATGTATCTGAAGGCTCAGTCACACGTGCCCTTAAGCCCATTACTGCTTCTAAAACAAAAGAAGCCTTTTCCTTTATCCTCTCATCTCCTCTGCCTTCTCTGTAATCTCTCCATCTGTGATTCCATTGGATTGCCCAGGGTTGTTTTCCGCCGTGATTTTGCTTATATAAAATGTGAAAAACAGGAGGACAGAGCCACCTCCCAACTTCGACTGACTACCCCTGAATCTCACTCTGAGTCTGGCCTCGAACACTGGGTGAGCGTCCTCAAAGTTCGTCAGCTCCTGCTTTATTGTGTAATGAGGATACGCTCCAAAATCGACCAGTCTCACAGATGGATCCAACCATACAGTGGAACCTTCAAGAAACACACCTGCTTAGCCTTTATACTAGAGATGAATTTGGACTTTCATTTTTTTAACTTTAAATTTTGGATAATAAACCTTAGGATGAATCTTCTCCTGGGGTGATGGAGCAGATGCATCACATGAGGCTCTGTTAACAAAAGGCAGAATCTGAAGCAGTGAGTCCAGGCTGGGGCCAGCTAGTCCGCATTTCTATCAGACTGCCTGGTAGGCGCTGACTGTTTGCAGTCACCCAAATTCCGATGTTGATATCCTCGCATCTAATGTGAGCATATTAGAGAGCAGGGCCTTTGGGAGGTCATTAAATCACGAAGATGGAGCACTTCTGAATGGAACTAATGCCTTTATGAAGAAGTCTCCTGAGGGCTTTCTATCCCTTTTTCCGCCGTGTGAGGACACAAGGAGAAAGTGACCGTCTGCAGCCCACAAGAGGGCCCCCACCAGACCCTGACCTCCTGGCAGCCTGACTTCACACTTCAAGCCTCCGTGCTGGCCAGACATCTATATCTGTAGTTTATACGACACCAGCCTATGGGGCTTTGTTATAATACCCTGAACTGACTGAAACACTTCAAGACGAAGCTGATTCCACTGGTCTTGGTAGCAAAGACCAAGCCCGTGTGCTGACGTGGAGTTGGCATTGTATAGAACTAGTTCCTGATATTGTCAACATAAATAACAACAAGAGAGAAGCCCTCTAAAAGAAGAATATTTATTTGGGAAAAGGCATTGCAGTGGAAACACAGGTGCCATAGTAAACCCTGTGTATATTAAGAGATGTAAAGGAAGACGAAGATTTTTAAAGAAAAAATGAGAAAGATCGCCTCATTGTTTTGAGATCATCATTCTTGACCACGGAAGATCAGTGGAAAGGTGACATCCATCTGAGGTTGGGGAGAGAATTGCTGGGCAAACATTCCTGCTAAGGTACGTTTTGTGTGAGGTTGTGATGGCCTTTGAGCAACGTTGCAGTTTTTTCAGGTTTTTGTAATAGTTTTGTTGTCAGGCATACAGTAGCCAGGACCCTCTCTTCACAGCCTTGATTGGCTCTATGTCTCAGGATATTTTCATCTGTTTGTTTTATTTTCGAATCTGAAAATTTCACACTAGAGATATTTTTGTGTCTTCTAAGGTTTTCTCTAAGACAGCTCAAATGAGTTTCCAGGATTGATTCCCTGCAACTATGTCTTGATCCCTAGCCTTAAGCATATCATTTCCTCTAAGAGCTCAGCCCAAAGAATGTTATAAATTGCCAACCAAATGAACAATGTTAATTAGAAGAACACGCCTGACAGACCACAAGCAGCTCTTTCTTGCACGATGAAAGCTGCCTCCCTCTGATGCTGCCAACAACCACTGTACATTCTCATTCCCAAGTGCTACCCCTGACAATTTCCATTAAATACCACCTAGATTGGATGGAAAACCTTTCTCACTTCCTAGGAGTCTGGTCCTAGTCTACAGCCCTTCTTTGCATATAAAGAGAGCAGTTAAAATAAGGTGTAGTCACATGAACTTTTTTTCAAGTTTTTGCTCAGAATTTTGCTCACCCTTTGGTTCTATGTGGTAAACATTCGGCCCCTCTCAGAGGTTTCTCTCTTCCAGGCACCTCTTGTTGCCCACATCTCACTTGGTGTATTAAAGAGTTCTCTATCTGCTATTCCCTAGCAGTGCAGGAAATACCTCATACCTGGTGAAGTGTGCACACGAATACTACCTACCTGTTCCTAAAGGAAGCACCTTATCGTCGAAATCCAAAACTAAGGCTAATCGTTACGTTGGAATTGGTGATAGAGCTATTTGTTAGCACTATTAGTTAACAAAGAAAAAGCAGCGTCTTGGAAGAAAAGTAAAACCAAATAAGCAAAAGGTATTGATGACTTTTATGCATAGTAAATTGCAGAATTCAAGGGATGGGAACGTTTTTCATGTGTGCGAGGTTTTTTAGAAACAGTTATATGCTGACCAAATTAAAGGATCCAGCATGTGAACAAGTGAGAAAGCGACTTTGTGAAGAGCGTCAATCTAATTACAGTGTGGCGTGTCCCCAAAGGCTCATTCAGAGCTGCATCATCGCTTATGTGTGTCACCTTAAGCAGTTAACTAGTTTTCTTCAACTGTTTTTAATGGAAAATAATAATGTCTTCACATTCTTCCTCGAGTGATAGTCACTTTTAACCACACTTCTATCACTTTTCTTCCTTTCGTTTTCACGTAAGTCATAACGTAATAATATTGAAAGAACATAAGTCTCTGCAATGCGAAATATAATTTTCCTTTTTTCTAAATTCACTGTGCTTAATTTAGAATTTATTTATGTCTAAGATCATCTAAAAGTGGCCCCCACCTCCCAATTTTCTCCACCCCTCATGATCTCTTCTACAATTGTTTCCCTCTAAGGCTCTTTCCTCTAGTTTGAAAAATAGAAAATAAAAAAAAATCCCAGTAAAAATTGTTCTTTGTCTTCAGGCTGATCAATCTATAATGTCTTTTGTGTTTATCTACAGATATACAGGATACCTTGTCTTGAATTTATTATAAGAATCTGAGTTTCATGCCTATGGGTTTGGCATTGAGACCTTATCTAGACACTGTGTCATTCTGAATCATTCTTATAGCAAACTACAAAACACACATACTCTAGTCCAAATCACAAATCCATGTAATCACAGGCATTAATATCCTGTGGGTTTAGAGGATAGTGGCAACCCCCAGTTTAAAATCCTGTGTATTCTAAAAGTTGTTTTCTAAAAACAAGAAGCATTTTATTTTAAAGGGAATTGGATTTCAACTAGTAACTCTAAGAATAAAACATATTCCTTTAAGTCATGGTTCTAAAGGAGTTAAGTTGACACAAATTTTCTCAATTTATTATACTACAACAACATAAAAATTTCACATTAAACAACTCTTCCAGGCCACTATCAAATTTCCCAAACTAGTCTAGTACCTTCTGAAATATTTCTTTTTTTTCAGTTCAATCAATTTGGCATGAAATAATCATATGAAAATAAAACGATTGGTGGATGAAAGGAAAAGAAAACTGGGAAATGACAAAGACTATATGATCAGAGTATAGAAAAGATCAAAATAGAAGAAACAAAGATATAGGAGAAAGAAAGTAAAATAAAGGGGAAATAAATGCAATATAACCCTACACTAGATCTTAGAAGAAGAAAAAAAAACATTTTAGTAAGAAAACCTGACAAAATCCAAATAATGGCCCTAGTTTAATTATAATAATGTAGCAATGCTAATTTCTTGTTTTGGACAAATGTAGCATGGTTTTGTACAATGCTGACTTAGAGGAAAAGTGGGTAAAGAGTACATGGGAACTCTTCTCACTACTTTTGCAACTCTCCTATCTAAAAGTATCACAAAATATAAAGGTTATTTTAAAAAGTAAAAGATTATTAGATGATGAAAAATAATAAAATAAAATCAGCTCATTTATTTGTGTTGTTTGATTTAGGGGAGTCAGCAGAAAAGAGTGATCAGAGGATAGGTTTGGTCCACATCGGTGCCCTGACACAAGAGATTCCCAAATCTTAGTTCCTCTGCCGATCCAGTACTGAACAGCATAGGTTTGAACTGTATATATACACTTATACATGTTTTGTTTTTTTCCTTAATAAGTATATTAGAAATTTTTGGGTGGGAATTTTTTGACAATTTGTAAAAGCTCTCATATGAACTGTGTAGCCTAGAAATATAAAAAAAAGTTAGATATGTTATGAATGCATAAGTTGTGTCGATATTAGTCTATTCATGTATTAACTGACTATTTATGTTATCTGTTATCAGGAAGGCTTCCAGTAAACAGTAAGATATTGGTAGTTAAGTTTTGGTTTTTGTTGTTTTGTTTTGTTTTGTTTTGCTTTGTTTTTTGAGACAGAATCTCACTCAGTCACCCTGGAGCTGAGTGACATGGTGTCATAGCTCACAAAACCTTAAACTCTTGGGCTCAAGTAATTCTATTGTCTCAGCTCCTGAGACTGCAGCTTCTGCCACACACCCAGCTATGTTTTAGAGATGGGGGTCTTGCTCTTGCTCAGGTTAGTCTCAAAATCCTGAGTTCCGGTGATCCACCTCCCTCAGCCTCCCAGAAAGCTCTGATTACAGGCATGAGTCACTAAGCCTGGCAGTAGTTAAGTTTTTGGAGAGATAAAATTATATAAGGAGTTTTGGCTGCCTGGGGATCAGCATTCCTAACCCTTGTATTGTTCAAGAGTCAATGGTACTAACCTCAATGGTTCATGTGAGTTTAAAAAAAGAAATAAAGTATGTAAGATGCTTGAAGCAGTTACTTCCAGCTACTAGTAGCCTTATATGCATTTACAGGTTGGAATTTATCTTTCTAATAAAATTGACCTGCTGGTACATTTACTCTCCTCATTGAATGTAGTGAGTTTTCTCATTTTCATCTTCTACATCTTTAAAACCCTTTATCTGTAGTCATTCTTTTCTCCTTTCCTATCTTAAGTTGTAAATGATGTAATTTATTTCTTAGACTGTCCTCTTGCAAACAGAGATGATACTCACAATTTAAAAAATGGTTCCAACCAATTACAACAGATGCCACAAATGATAAAAACAGACACCAGCCACAATCACTCCAGCCAAAAAGGTGCACACTTGTAACTATAAGTCTTAATTGTAAGAGTCACAGATCATGGTGACTGCAAGTTCATCGCACTTCTCTCTTCCTTTCTTGTTCTAAGAAAGATTTTCAATGGAAGCTCTGCCATTAAAATTTGGACAAAGTAATAGAAATTAAGGAGGCCTCCTGGTCCAAGTGGATCCAATCATCAGACCTCATTGTCCTAGCAAATTTGATTAGTTAGAGGGGTGGACTAATCACTTAAGAGATGAGGTTGAGAATTTACTGTAGCCACACTGGTCACAAGAGAAGGCCTGGGTTATCAGGGAACAAGCATCAAGTTGTGCCAAATAGAGAGCTTTCTTACAATTTTCCCAATAGACTCTTTCCCCTTAGGATGAGATTTTGCAAGGTCTGGGCCCAGCAGCAGCTGGCAAATCATGGTTTATTACACATCTTTATAGAATTGGTTTCCAAAACTAACATCATGTAGACAGAAGGAGGATGTGAGGAAGAGGAGGAGGATAGAGAGAGCAGCACAGTTTGGATCAATAGGTTTCCCTCTTTTTGGTCATGATGAGTTCAAATTGAGTTTTAGTAACATGTAACCAAAGAATTTCATCTAATACTCCCTTCCATCTGTGTTCCTAAACCCTACCCACTGTCAATTCCTTTGGGATCGCCCATAGACAGTCAATTATCTTTTCCTCTCACCAAAATATTTCATCATTTTTACTTCAATGACTTCTTCTGTCTGCCTTGAAATATTCACTTGTCTGGATACCTCATGTTAAAATAAATCTTCATGTGACTCTTATGTCCTTCAAGTTACACTCATATTTCTTTCCAGCGATTTCTGGTCAAACTTCTTGAATACAGTTCTATGTTCTCAACTCTTGTTTCTTAACCTCCTGTGATGTGTGCTCTTTTCAGTACTCAAAAATAAAATTTTAAGTAGGTTTCAAAAGCCTCTAGGCTTCTTTTTTCCCTTTGTCTTTTTGTCATTACAAATCTCCATCTGATTATACATTCTCTACCATAATATGTTAACTGTACCACTTCTACTAGGTGATGATCAAAAACGTAGGCTTAGCCTTAAAGATAGTTGTAAGGTTGATAGTTCCATCAACTACTCACCTTATGTTTACAGTTAGATGTCTCACAATTTATTCAAAGTCATGACATGTAGAAATGAACCTATCTTTATGACCTTACATTATTTTCCTCGACTTTTTATTTTAACCCACTAGGAAAAAGATCAGGCAAAATTCTCTGAGCAGTGTCTAATAGTAAATATTACAGGCTTTGCAGGCCATGAGTATCATCTGTGACCCAACTACTCAACTCTTCTGCTGTAGCACGAAACAAATCATACATAAACATGAATGTGTGTAGTTTCATTCCAATAAAAGTGTACTAACAAAAATGGGGAGTGGACCAGATATGATCCAAGGATTCCTGTCCTAGGAAACTTGGCAAATGACATCTTATATACCCAATCACCAATTGCATTTTCACAGTGACTTCTGCCATCAGTTGAAGACATTGCTCTTAGGTATTCATACAGAATATTTTGAAGGAACTATTCACTTAGGCTTTACCATATTCTAATTTGATTCTATTATATGGCATATTCTGTATTGCCATCAAACTGTAAGCTCCTTAAAAGAATGAATTATCATTTATTCTCTTTATGTGTCACAGTTCATTATGCAATGACTTGTGCAGAATAGAAGGATATTTAGAGAGTATTTCCTAGAGTAACCTGCAAGTATATTCATTTTTTTGCCTTTTCTGCAGTTGTTTATAGGGGTTATATGGAGTGGACACCATGAAAAATAATTTGGTTTTAGATATGGACCTTATATGAAAATATTAACCTCTTTGTCTGCAAAATTTTACTTGGAGACTATAGAAAATTGCAATTTCTTTTTTTTTTTTATTAAATCATAGCTGTGTACATTAATGCAATCATGTGCTGGTTTTCTGTACAATTTAAAATATTTTCATCAAACTGGTTAACATAGCCTTCACTGCATTTTCTTAGTTATTGTGTTAAGACATTTATATTCTACACTTAGTAAATTTAACATGTATCCTTGTAAGATGCTCCGTAAGTGTGGTCTCACCAATTACCCTCCCTCTCCCTTCCCCTCTTTCTTCCCATTTCCCCTTCTTCTTGGACTATAATTGGGTTATAGCTTTCATATGAAAGCTAGAACTTGGTTTCATAGTAGGGCTGAGTACATAGAATACTTTTTCTTCCATTCTTGAGATACTTTGCTAAGAAGAGTATGTTCCAACTCCATCCATGTAAACATGAAAGATGTAAAGTCTCCATCTTTCTTTAAGGCTGCATAATATTCCATGGTGTACATATACCACAATTTATTAATCCATTCGTGGGTCAATGGGCACTTGGGCTTCTTCTAAGACTTAGCAATTATGAATTGGGCTGCAATAAACATTCTGGTACAAATATCTTTGTTATAATGTGATTTTTGGTCTTCTGGATATATACCTAGTAGAGGAATTATAGGATTTCTGACATTGGCTTGGAGGGAGGAATGATGTGGAGACTGATTGGCAAAAAAAAACTTAGTATGTAGGGAGGGTATAGGGAACATCAGGAATCCAAAGTTTCTCCTCAGGTTTCAGAAACCTCACAATTTGAATTATGCTAGCTCTTCTGATGATGTCATTTAATTCTTCATTTCTAATTGGTGCACACATTAGTGACATAACATATGGTATGCATTTTAAGTGTTACTCTTTCTATAATAGAGGGTCACCAGACTTTTTATACCTATCAAAGACTACAAAATAAGCTCTCTAATCCTTAAAGCCTCAACTTCTCATACAATTGCTTATAAATTCATTTTCACTCTAGGTAAAATCACAGCTACATAAAACAATAGAGAAGATAAACGGCAATCCATCTAAACAAGTTTAGTGGAAATGAAAAGAAAGCGTCGTATTTTAATGACTTCCTAGACCACACCAATCTGAATGAACACAATAGAAACTAAACAGCTTTGTTTCCCAGTGGGTATTAGTTTTAAATTTCTTTTAGTTTCTTCCGTAAATATATAAAGTCCAGCCATTATTTTTTAAGCACTTTATTCATAGCACTCCCAAGCATATTAGCATAATAAGACGTGCAAATAATAATCTCAGAGCAGGAAGGAAAGAGGTTAAACCTCTATATTAGTGGTAATTTTCTGCTTTTAGACTAACTACTCAGTTATCATTGAATAAGTTTTAAGATGTAATTTACTAATTGCTACTAAATGTCCTACAATTTAAAATTTCTCTGAAAATTGACCAGAAGGTTACAACTCTTCAAAATCTTATATCATTTAATGGGCATCTTCTGACCCTGTCACACTGACAATAAGATATTTTAGATTTCCAAATTGCCCAAAAGCATTTATGTTTTGATAGATTAGAGATGGATTTTCTAGTATTTTCTAGTCATTTAATTAGCCTCTTACTCAAAACATGTGTCTAAACCTTTCATTCAAAATAATCCACATACTAATCTTTCACATATACTGAGAGTGCCAAAAATATAAATACACATATTAAGAGAGGAAAAGCTGTGCTAAATTTGTAAACTCAAGTCTACTTTGACTTCTGCAATTATAAGAAATGCGCAAAGTGGCTTATGTTTATCTTTTGTAATTGTTATATATTGAGTATTTCAATTTTAATACAGTTCCTTTTCCTTTCTTAAAATGTGCATCCATTTTTGATACCCTCTTTATATACCAATATTATAATTCTTAATTTCCAAACATAAAATGTCAATTGATTCAAATAAGATTATATATGCAAACCAGAGGAGAACTTTGTAATGTAGTATTATGTCAAATACCTTCTCTTTCTCTAAAACTCCTGAGGAATGAGTTCAGTCTATAAAGCATAAGCTTAGCTAAGAAAGATACAGTTGATTAGGACAATACATTGCCTTGTATTCTGTGTAGTGTCAGCAGGAGGAAGGTTGAATCAAATTACAGCATTGGTGGAACAGTTAAGACCAGGATCATGCCATGTGCAATTGGTTTATGGCAAAACATTTGTAACAAAATGACAACACAGGAAGAAAAGTGTTCCCAATTCTCTGTGATGAAGAAATTTGAAAGTGGAGGCATAGTATTGGGGAAAATAAAAAGACCATGAAACTCACGATGAAAATCTATTTAAAGGCATCACTAATTACAGGAAAGATGATGAGAAAACTATTCTTTTGACTGCTACAAAGGCAAAGTTAAGGGAAAAACAAGTTCCCTCTAAAATTTGAGGTACTGTATTGAAAACTTTGAGAGACTCAAAAATATATTCCTGACCTGGGAAGGGAACTCAGTAGCTGTTACTAAGGAGGTATTAAAGAAGTCATCTCAGAGAGCTTTAAGATCTCCTATAAGGTAAAGAAAAAGACCACTATTCTAGGTTGACTATAGAGAGTTAATTTGATGTGATCAGGACCCTTCTGAGTAGGGAAATAGGTCAGTGGCTTAATACATTGTCAGAATTTACTACCAGAAAAAAAAAAATGAACAAAAGTTTATATCCCTGCAGCAAATGCTTTGTCACTGCTCACACTGAGTTACAACATTGTTATTTCTGGCTCAGCGCCCATAGGACAGTGTTTACAGTGCCAGCCACATACACCAAAGCTGGCAGGTTTGAACCCAGCCCGGGCCAGCTAAACAACAAAGACAACTGCAACAACAACAACAAAAAGTATAGCTGGGTGTTGTGGCAGGTGCCTGTAGTCCCAGCTACTTGGGAGGCTGAGGCAAGAGCATCACTGAAGCCCAAGAGTTTGAGGTTGCTGTGAGCTGTGACACTCGACTGAGTTCGACTTAGTGAGACTCTGTCTCAAAAAAAAAGAGTTATTTCTCTTGCACATGGTGTTTCCCAAGTATAGAAGAAGTTGATGCACAGAGAACTTAAATTGTGTGAGTAACTTTCCAGGTAAAAACAGCCAGACAGAAAAAAATATTTATTTTCCATGTTGTAGCAGAAACCATAAGGAGTGTGAAGTTTTCTTCAAATCTTATGGGTAAAACAGAAACAGTAATTTAGCAATTTCTAATGAGCTATGGTTCTGTCTCAGCCTAGGAGTTTATGCTTTGATAAGGTTCTTGAAAAATGCATTTCCAGAGATACACTTTCATCATGAATAATTTATTTTGTATGTACGTAATTTATGTGAATGATGAGCAAGACAAATCTAGCATCATTTTCGTCTCATAAGCTCTTTCTCCTTTTATTGATAGATTTGTGTGGCCCCCTAAAAATCACAGCAAGTACCACAGCTGTAGACTCATGTCCTGAGGAATATGTGCAAGATGCACACTTTGATGCTCTTATTGCTTAAGAAGAATATTTTCCAGCTGTGTTTTTACATTAAAGAAAATGACTCTGTTAGTATAAAGCTCTGTGGCATCAACCCCCTTGAGGACCCTGTGGCATATGGCGCATCTCGGTGGAGTGTGGAGCGGCGGGTGTGGCCCTGTGGTTACTCTCTGGGGAGGTGCAGCTTCCCTCTCACTCCAGGAGTCACAGTAAAACGTGTAAATTTGCTTCATACAATAAGAACATAAATGCCTTTCCCAGCTTTTGGCAATATCTTTTCCTCAAGCTGGCAAACAAAATTCAGCAGATGCTTCCCCAGATGACTCCTCACTGATGAGCAGTCTCTATGCAATCCATCTCGTATGATTGTACAACGCAGATCATCATAAACATTGCATGTTGCACAGTCTGTCTGACAACCGATCTAGAATTCTTAAAGATTCCTGGGCATAAAATTGCTGTGTGTTTGGTGATCTTCCCACTAACCCGAAAAATAAAATGGGTGACCCAAATTCTCTGCTTCCCTGATTTATCACATAGGTGTAGGTGAGAGAGGTGAATTCTGAGCAATGTTTCTTATGGTGGGCAGCACAGGCACAAGGGAACTCTGGAAAAACTCAGACATCTTGACCAGAAAAATTTAAAAAGTCAAGGGATAGAATCTTCCTTAGCTTAGAGCTAAGAAAAAAAGCCCTGTGGATCAAATCAAGAAATACATTAACACATTTGCCTGTCTTCTTGTGTGAGGGTCCTTCCAGATGAGCTGTGAGACTGTGTGGTACAATAAGAAAAAAATATAGCTTGGTGTTGAAGGGCATCCTGGCTTTATAACAGTCCACTCTTAAGGGAACTAATCCAGCCTTGAGGGAGAGAGAGAGAGACGCCAAGCCATACATGAGGGTGTAGCAGAAATTGAGGTCTGATTTTTAACGTAAGACTCGCTTCCTGCTTGAAAGCCCTAGAGAATCAAGAGAAGGGCATGTGAGTTGTATATGTACAAAAGATCAGAAACCTGGCCTCCAAGGAAGAATGTAAATGTGAGCTGTGGCCCTAATAGTTATGGTACAGATTCTCTACATTCCAAAGGTCTCTCCATACTGGGGACAGAGGTTGTGCTCCCTCGTCAAAGCTAATGTCAGACAGGCAGCTTTTGTCTACTTCTTCCCATTTGTGTGGCCCCCTAAAAATCATGGCCAGTACCATTTTATGATAATAAATACAGAACTAAGGTTTACTGGAGAAGGCTCCTCCCAGAGTCCCTCAGTCCCCACACACAAACTTCTGTATTGTGTCAAGCCTGTTCATCCTCACTCCAAGACTCCCTCATCTGCTAACCCCAAACCCTTTCATGAAGGATCTGCCCCAGAAACTCAAACAGCTCCCCCTAGGCCTGACCTCCCAGCAATGCCACATTGGGGATCAGATTTCAATATGAACTTGGTTAAGACAAACCATCGTACTGTCCTTGTAGTAAGGAACCCATCCACAGGATTAATAAATAACAAAATTTAAGAAAATTTTCTTGAAGAAAAAGAAAAAAAAACTGCAGACTGAAAAAGTGTACAGGAAAACTCAACATAGATTCTTCAAATATACTTTACTAAGCAGTCAAACTTCAGGGCTAAAACAGAAAATTTTCAAATATGAAGACAGGATTTTGTTTTCTGCCGGGAAAGGAAGGGAAGGGTGATGCAGAATGGCAAACAACAGTACCCTGAAGGAGCAGACAGCAGTCATCAGAGGCCAAAGCAGCCCAACCCGTGAGAACCATTCAACTACAACAGTTAACACGTCTACCAAGTGAATATGGGCTGCAAAGAGGCTGAAAGCCCATGAGGCTGAAGAGAGAAAGGGAGCTTGCACCCTCTCCCAACTTTTGCTCCATGGACCCTACTTGTTCAGAGTACTGTGGGGTTGTCCCTCATTTCATAGTCCAGGGAACAGGAACAGCATCTGCTCTTCCCAGGATACATCCACCTATCATCTGTACGGAGCAAACGATTTGAATTGTAGGGGAAGGGCAACGTGATGTGGACTGGGAAAGCTGCTGAAGGAAAGAGGAGACAATCTTCATACCTGGGACAGAGTGGGAATGCATCCTGAGCACAGAGCTACAGCTGAGAACTGTGTGTGTATACAAAGAAGAAGGCCACGGCACTGCTACCCAAGGACAAGTGCCTGACTGAGACTGAGGTGAATCTAGTCAAATAACAGTGGGATAAGACGCTACCAAGAACACAAAAATATACTCATCCAGATGAGCACAAAAGAGTAGCCAAAATCTGAGGGTGGAGAAAACATTGAGAGAATCCCTCCCCGCACCCCATCCCCCAGTATTACAGCCTTCATCCTAACACAAGGTAATAGAGGTATCACTGGGATTATCTGATGGCTAAGACATCTTAAGGATAACTAAGGCAAGAACAAACCTCCAGAACAACCCAGCTCCCGACTACGTTAGGTCAAACATTATTTCCAAAGGCCCTGTAGAAAGAAATGTATACTCATTTCCAGGGGGGGAAAAAAATCTAGTTATCTCAATCGCTACTCCTCTGCACAACATGGCTACTATCAATAAAAAATTGTTAGGCTCATGAAAAAGCAAGACACAATAACAAATCCCAGCAGCCAAAGGAATCAACACAACTAGACCCAGATATTTATATATATGACACCAGTGTTGGAACTATGACAGAATTTAAAATAACTATGACTAAAATGTCCTAATGAAACATATGATGAAAGGTCCTAATGAAATAAGGAGGCAATATGGAAATGAAGAATACTTTTACACATATATCTAGGCAGAACAAAATCACGTCGCCTACAAAAGAGGAAAGAAATAAGGCTAGCCTCAATCTTCATATCAGCATTCAAAAGTAGAACAAAATGAACTGATGTCTAGAAAGTGTGACATGCATAACTACATCATCCCCACACAAAAAGCCATTTGGTTATCAATGCCAAGAAGCTGTTATTAAACATAAAAACATTCCAGGAATGTGCTACTTATATCCAAGTGGGAAAAACAATAAAACCCAGCCAATTTAGAATTGAATTAATATAATATCTGAGAAATAAAGATTTTATAATAAAATATATTGATTTGAATAATAAATTCATTATGTAAAAATATGACCATGCAAAAGACTTGAACAGAAACTTCTCTAAAGAAGACTGGCCAACAAACACGTGAAAAAATTGCTCATTGTCCTTAGTCATCAGAGAACTGCAAATCAAAACCACTCTGAGATATTGCCTAATCCCAGTGAGAATCACCCACATCATAAAATCCCAAAGCTGCAAATGCTGGCATGGATTTGGAGAGAAGGGAACACTTGTTAATTGCTGGTGGGATTTCAAAGTACTACAATCTCTGTGGAAAGAAGTATGGAGAGTCCCCAAAGAATTAAGAGTAAAGCTTTCATTTGATACCTGAATCCCATTACTAGATATCTACTCAGAAGAACAAAAACCATTTCACTAGAAGAACATTTGTACTGGAATGTCAATCACAGCTCAATTCACAATTGCCAAGACATAGACTCAACCCAAGTGCCCATCAATCAATGAATGGATTAATACACTGTGTTATATGTATAATATGGACTACTATTCAGTCATAAAAGAGACTATACATCTTTTATTTTTAATTAAATAGAATTGAAGCACATTCTTCTATGTAAAGTACCATTAGAATGGAAAAGCAAGTATCCAATGGACTCAGTACTAATATGAAACCAATAGATAAACTACACACTCATACAAGGTCGAAACACAATTCTATTCAACAAGAGCAGGGAGAGGAGGAAAGCGGAGGGAGGGGAACTGGTGAGCGCTCATCTAATGTCATAGTACACAGCACAGCCCTTGGGTGAAGGGCTCATCTACAATTTGACCTTTACCTCCGAAATCCAAACAATGTGACCTAATCACTGGTACCTTTATGTTAAACTGAAATACAAAATTTAAAGAGGAATGCAGCCATCTATTCATTCAAATAGAAAAATACAATGAAGATAAATAAAATCTCACTCTATAAATACTGAGTACTTACTATATTCTAGGCCATGAACATCTCTGTGTGCCTGAGAAAGATCCATTTAGACATAAAATTACCAACCAACCAACTGAATTTGATTATAAGACTGGATATAAATTCTATAATTCCAGAAAGTTCAAAAACAATTTTATAAGCAATAAGAACTAGACATAAGGGTAGGAAAGCTGAGAAGATGTGTTAAGTTTCCTACATTCTTCATTTTTGTGGTAAGGCTCTAATTGTTTAAAATTGTAAAATGTATTTTTTTTAATTAAATGACTTTAAATTCTTAGTACATATTATACTTTTTTCTTCTTGTAGAATTTACTTTAGAAATATTTTGGTGTATGCTTCTTTGAGATTCAACAGTTCCTTTATTTTCATTTCAGTCCATTTTTCTTCTGGTGATTTCAAGTACAAGTAAAATTAATGTTCTTTTATTTTTGAAGGCTTCTATAATACAATCCAATAATTGTAAAGTTATTTTTCTATTATCTATCTAAATTATGTCTGGTATCATATTCGCCTAGAATAATGAGATTAAAATAAAATAGAGGAATTGCTTTCTTTCTTAATTTTTTTGTATTTTTCTTTACTGTTTATATTCTCTATAATAAACATAAATTATTAAGCGGTCAAGTTATTATTCAGCGGTTAGCATACGAATGACCACTTTTTTCTTTGTCTTAGTCTGTATTTTAATTTGCTAAAAACAGGATTTAAATAAAGCAATTAACAGTGTAAACTGAAGAGTAATACTAAATGTGACAATATTTTTTAACAATGGAGTAGCTGGTAGATAAATATGGCTCTGGAGGATGGAGCCAAGCCCACCAGGAGCTCCCAAGAAGGATCGGTAAGAGCATTCTCTTCATCCTAGCACTGAGTTACATTATAACGAGAGTTTTGAGACATATTTTTGCTCTTATAGTGGTGATGAACAGGATATCTACACAGAGAATAAGGGCTGCTGGATCTGTCTGGCCTGGCCTTGGAGTTGTACGTTCAGGATTAGTGCCTGTCATACAAACGGTCTGTACTGTCTGTTCTGTAGTAATAGGACCCTATATCCATATTCTGAACTGGTGAACAAGATTAATACTCAAGCTGACCTTTTTCTTTAACCCCTGAAAAGTCAAACAAACCATTTCCTTCACAACATTATTCTTTCATTTGCCTAAACTATACTAATCAGGACCTTCTGTTCACAGTGCTGTGAGATAAGTCACTGGCTATGTGGGACCCTTTCCAGGAAACAGTTAAAAGGAAACAGGGAATGAGTCCAGGTTCCCTTGCATTGTTTTTGTCAACTGATAGCACAAATCCTCTTGAAACCTGCAGCTCGTCCTGCTCATTACCTAAAGTGGAACAAAAACTGCTGTTAGTGTTCCAAAGAGGGGGCTTGGGTGGGAGGGTTGAGAGATGAGAAGCTTTAAAATGTGGAACACTTAGTTCCGGCTGCTAAATGTCTGAACTAAAGTATTTAAAAAGGATCATAGTAAAAAATAGATCGTATATTTTCATAAAGTATACATTCTGGGTAAGATGTAGATTTAAAAGAGACCAGCACTTGTTACCCTCATTATATGCTTTGTGTTCTGAATAGACCTGCTGTCAGATTCAGTCTCTTCATGAATAGTAGCCCTTCAAATTCTATGGCCATAGAAGATTTCTTTTAAAACAATAGCAAAAGTCATCAATTAGCAATGAAAAAAAAAAAATTGAAAGCCATTCTTCATTCAGCAGGGATGCCTTTTAATGCTTTTCTGTCAGACTCCTATGGCTCAAACTCTCCGTCAGTTACTTTTAGGCTTTAGACATGGAACGTTTCTTTCAAAAGGTCATTTCTACATGGCATTTTCCACCATTTATTTTTAGATATTCTTACCCTAGTACATTTTAATCACCTCGTAGCCTCAGAGCTACACCATACTTCTTAGTGCTGCTAAAACTAGGGTTAAATTAAATACACACCTCCATGAATGGTTTCAACAAGATGTCTCTGCAGCTACAAGAGCCAACTCAAAAATCATCTGCTTTTAAGGTGCTGAGGTTTGCACAGATTATGAAAATTAAAGAGTGCCACAGTCAAAGCACAATCTATTATATTGTGCTTCATTAATCTATTAACACAATGAATTTCCAAGCATCAAAAGGTCAACAATATCTCCCTAGGTATGAGCACATGTACAACCCAGAGCATTGCATTGTACAATGTGGACAACCTTCTCCCTACTTCATAGCTGCAGTCTGAGAGATGGGTTCCTGCCAGAGAGTGACCTTTCAAGTCATTGTTTGCCATTTCCATTATGAAGAAGGTGAAATGTACTTCAAAACTTTAAACACTTTCCATGAATATGGGGACTTGTAACAACTCAGAATATGTTTGAGAACAATGAGAATTGGAAGGTCTAAGCCTGTAAAGCAAACCCAGGATTTAAGACCAAAGCTGAGACAAGCTCAAGAAATCTTCAGCCAATATTGGCCAAATACATAGAAGTAATGGTCAGCTGGCCTTTGTTACAATCTGAGGAAGTGAAAGCATTTTCTGCCCATGGTAATTTCTTCATTAAATATAAATAGGGCCTAAGAGCTCCATCATTAATGCACCCCTTTATATCTCCATGAGTACACATGATGTTTATATTAAGAAGTAAAAATTGATAAACAGCTGGAAATCAGCACAACAAGAAGTACATGAAATTAAATTCAATACATGTTCATAGGGTAATATTTCCACTTTCGTTTCCTATACAAAGTACAGTGTTTTATATGAGAGGTAAGGAGAAACAATGACATTTATGATGAATTTTAAAAACCGTACAATTTAAGATTTATATAAATAAAGAAACATAATTTAAAGAAACATAAATTATTTTTTTCTTTTAGTGAGAAGAAAAGAAAATGAGAGCTTGAATTTGTATTCTATAAGCACAAGAATTCCTTAGTTTCTGGTTTCACTCCATTCCCATGTGATAGAAACAGAAAATTGAAGAATATAAGGAAGGACAAAAAGGTTCAGAAACAGAAATAATGAGAAACAGAAGGAAAAAAGAGAGGAAGTTGAAGAAAGATATGCATGGGAAGAGATTAACACAGAAGACAAATGAAATTATGTAAGGAGGGAGAAGTAATATATGAGGAAACCAGAGGGAGAGGAAAGGAAATGAAATAGACAAGAGAGAGAATAAAAGAGGAAAGTCAGGGCCAGGTCAGATGTCTCAAACCTGAATTCCTAACACTCTGGAAGGTTGAGAGGGTGACCATTACCAGAACCAAGAGTTTGAGATTACAGTGAGCTATAATGTCTGACTGAGTCCACTTAAGTTGTGCAACTTCTTTTTTTTTTTTTTTTGAGACAGAGCCTCAAGCTGTCACCCTGGTAGAGTGTCATGGCATTACAGCTCACAGCAACCTCCAACTCCTGGGCTCAAGCAAGTCTCCTGCCTCTGCCTCCCAAGTAGCTGGGACTACAGGCGCTCTGCCACAACTCCCGACTATTTTTGTTTGGGTTGCAGCCGTCATTGTTGGTTGGTGGGCCCAGGCTGGATTCGAACCCACCAGCTCAGGTTTACATGGCTGGCACCTTAGCCCGCTGAGTCACAGACGCCGAGCCAAGTTGTACAACTTCTAAATAAGCCATGATGACACAGTCTCAAAAAAGAAAAGGAGAACAGTCATAATGCTCAGGAAGTCAGAGGTAGAAGAAAAGAGAAATTCTATAATTTTAAAAAAAAAGTATTATAAAAAAGAAGAAAACAGAGATTGAAATATAAAGACTGGCTGAAGTAGAAAAAATACAGAAAAGTATTTTAGATTCTGGAGCATTAGGTAGCACTAAACTGTTCATGTCCTATTTCACCTTGTGGTGTATTTAGAAGGCATGATTAATTTCCTCTGTAGTACTGAATAAACACTGGATATAGCCCAGAAGATTCCCTTTAAATTTAGAGGCACACTAACCCAGTTAAGGAAAGAAACATTTACCTTGATCAAGTCCCATTTATTTATTTTTGGTGTTGCTGCAATTGCTAAGGGATTCTTCTTAAGTTCTTTTCCCAGGTCAATAGCATCAAAGCATCAAGAATTTTTCCTACACTCTCTTCTAGGATTTTTATTGTGTCTTATCTTAAATTGAAGTCTTTTATCTAGTGAGAGTGAATTTTTGGCAGTGATGAGAGGTGTGGGTTCAGTATCAGTCTTCTACATGTGACTATCCAATTCTTCCAGAGCCATTTGTTAAATAGGGTTTCTTTTTCCAGTGTGCGCTTTTTTTGGGTTTATCAAAATCAGATGGCAATACATTGCTGGGTTCATCTCTAAGTTCTGTATTCTATTCCATAGATTATATCTCTATTTCTGTGCCAGTACCATGCTGGTTTGAACTCTATAGCTTTGCAATATAACCTGAAGGCTAGTAATGTGATGCTAGTAATGTGATGTGTTTTTATTTCTCAAAATTGCATTGAGTATTCAGGGTTTTTTATGGTTCCATACAAAATGAATTAGTATTTTTTCAAGCCCTTCAAAGTATAATGCTGGTTTTTGATGAGGACTGAATGAAATCTGTATATTGCTTTAGGTAGTGGGGACATTTTAACAATGTCATTTCTTCCCAGGCATGAGCATGGTTTGTTCTTCCATTAGTTAATACCTGCTATTTCTTTTCTCGGGGTTTCATAGTTTGCTTTATAGAGATTGTTCATGTCCTTTGTTAGGTATATTCCCAGGTATTTCATTTCTTTGAAGCTAATGTGAAGGATATTGTGTCTTAGATGTGATTGTCAGCTTGACTGTTGTTGGCATATATGAAGGCTACTGATTTGTGGACATTTGTTTTGTATCCTGAGTTGTTATAATATATTCCTAGATCATTTCCAGGAGCCTTGTGGTTGAGATCCTGGGGTTTTCCAAGCATAAGATTATATCATCCACAAAGAGAGAGAGTTTGACCTCCTCTGTCCTCATTTGAATACCCTTGATATCCTCCTTTCGAATGATTGCATTGGCCAGAACTTCCAGCACTGGAATAATATTTTACAGCAAAGATACAACAACTGAAACAAACAGAAAACTTTCAGATTGGAAGAAGATACTTGCCTGCTATGAATCTGACAAAGCACTGACAACTGCACTCTACAGAGAACTCAAATTAATCAACAAGAAAAGATCTAAAATCCTTTTTGTAAGCAGGCAAGAGACTTGAACAGAATCTTCTCTGAAGAAGACAGATGAATAACCAACAAACACATGAAAAAATGCTCACCATCCCTAATCTTGATAGAAATTCAAATCAAAACCACTCTGAGATATCACCTAACCCCTGTGAGAATGGCCCACATCACAAAATCCCCAAACTCCAAGTGTTGGCAAGGATGTGGAGAGAAGGGAACACTTTTACACTGCTGGTGGGATTGCAAACTAATATAGCCTCTGTGGAAAGATGTATGGGAATCCTCAAAGAAGTACAATCAAATGAAATGAAGACCTTCCATTTGATCCCACAATCCCATTATTAGGTATTTACCCAGAAGAAAAATAATCATTTTATCATAAGAACATTTGCACAAGAATGCTTATTGTAGCTCAATTCACAAATATTAGGACATGAAAGCAACCCAGCTGCCCATCAACCCATAAATGAATTAATACACTGTGGTATGTGTACACCATGAAGTACTATTCAGCCATAGAAATAGATGGAGATTTACATCTTTTGTATTTACCTGGTTGAAGTCAAAGCACATTCTTCTCAGTAAAATATCACAAGAAAGAAACAAGTATCCCACATACTCAACACGAATATGAAACTATACCCTAACAGGAGAACAAAACACAAGTATATTCAAGTGGGGCTAAGGAGAAGAGGAAAAGGGTAATAGGAGAAAAGGGAGGAGGAAGGGGGCTTAGTAAACTCTCACCTAATGTGCACAATGTTGGAGTACACAGCACACTCCCTGGGTGAAGGGCTCAAACTACAACTTGTACTTTACCTTGAAACGCAAACAATGTAACCTAATCATTTATACCCTCATATTAATCTGAAACTTAAAAAAAAGAAACTGTTTTCAGAGTTGCCAGTCGCCAAAGGATGAAAGAAAGAATAAATAGCAAGATCTAGATTTGGCCTGGATTTCCACTAGCTGATAATTCAAGCAAGATTTCAAAGACTTTCTGAACTTGCAAATATCTAATACATGTTTCTCAACTATAGCATTATTGTCATTTCAAACAGGTTATTATTTCTTGTGGCAAAATTGTCTGTGTAAGATAGGATTTTAGCCCCGTCCTTGGTCTCTGATTTCTTAGAGGCCAATACCACCTTCCTGTAGTTACAATCAAACGAGGACATTGTCTCTTTGGGGCTTGGGTGGGGGTTGTAATATCACACTAAGGAGCATTAAAGATTTTGCACAGTTAGATAACAAAGGGCATGAAAGAGATGTTTCTTGGTCAGGTGCCATGCTCTACAGAAATGAAATATATCTGAATTATAAATAGTCCCAATTTCCTTCAACACCTTCATAAACCCATAATGTTAGCTTAGCTCTATGTACCCCTCTACAGATAACGTAGCACCACTTCTGATTTAGCTAGAGTTTGGAGAGTGTTCCCACCACGCTTAAGTGTAGCCAGGACAATTAGTGGGCTCTTTCCTATCAACTCTGGATTGAGATTGGTGGTCATAGCAGAATGGACCACAAATACTAAATGACAAAGATCTTAGAAACAGATTAACCTTAGGATAGCAGGGTTCTGAATTTCTTGCACGGAATTCCCCCTTAAAGTGCCATTTTCCTCTCTCAGGCTTTCTATGGGAAAACCTTTAGAGAAACATAAGCTGCACAATTTCTACATTACCCCTTCTAGATATTAACCACAGGCTGCTGAGACATAGCCAGGCAGGTTCCAGGCCAGATTCCGAGGATTCAAGTTCACTCCAGAAAGGAACTTTAATCCCCAAAATGACCCATAGCAACATTTTTATTTCATGCTATTTTATATAGATAGCATTATGATGAGGCACATCCAACCAGACATTGCTATACCATCTTTTCATATGTAACTATCTTCTTTATGAGTCTGGCTTAATGGCAATCTTTGTGCCATAGTGTGTTTGTGTGTGTGTGTGTTTTGTCTTGTTTGTGTATGACTCTGTCTTTTAAGTACATCCTTTTTTAGTATGGAGAAAATAAATTTAACTATCCAGAAAACCCCATTTATATTTCTTGGAAGAAAAAATGCAAAGGACACCTTGTAAAAGGTTAGCATCTTCCAACTCTACCCAAAAGGTATAAAATGAAAAATGTAAAATCTCTCTTTCTTCACACTCCCTCATCATTTTCTTTAAGGACAATTGGTCTTCACACTTTTTTGTGACAATGGCCATGGAGAATTATCATAACTGAATGCAGATATATATGCAACTACAATTTTATGTATAAACATTTTATATTAAGCATCCTCTTCTCTACTTTCCTTAAAATCTGTTTTAGAAATTATACCATCTGTTTACATAGTGGCCTAACTCATTCTTCCAAGGACCGTTGTACATGTTCTGTGCCCCAATGACCAAAGTAACTTTGTCTTTTATTTATTTATTTTTATCTCAGAATTTAATGCAAGTTAAATAGGCACAGACACTGCCACCACAGTAATATGTTGCAAAGACATCGTTTTCAAAGGAGAGGGTCCAACTGGGACCAGGCACTGCACAGACAGCTGCAGAGGTCCTTGGCTGAGCGGGGCCTGCTCCTGGTGGCTGGTGGCTCTTTCCTGGGCAGCTTCTCTCTCGTGTAGGTCGGTGATGCCAGTAGGATGAGCAGATGTCGGGGACTTCCAACTGTCAGGAAGCTCCACAGTCACCATTGAGAACAGAAAAGCCCACTTGGGCAAAGTCCTGAAGGCCACCCTTTTAGAGGTGCTTCCCAGGCAAAGGGGATCATTCTGGAAAAAGTAAGAGTCTAAGCCAGACAACAACTTCTGCCCTTAGGAAGTGCGTCAGAGTCCAGCTGATCAAGAAAAGGAAGAAAATCACAGCTTTTGTACCCAACGATGGTTGCTTGAACTTTATTGAGAAAAACAAAGTTCTGATTGCTGGATTTAGTCAAAAAGGTCATACCATTGGTGGCATTCCTGGAGTTCACTTAACTATAGCCAATGACTCTCTTGTGGCCCTGTAATCCTAGCACTGAGGGAGGCTGAGGCAGAAGGATCAAGGTCAAGACCATTCTGGGCAACATAGCAAAACCCCATCTACAGCTGATGGCTGCAGGCAGCCTAACTTGATCTTTTAATTGCCCATGATTTTATTACACACAAAGCAACCAAGAAATATTCTTGCATATAACTTGGTGAACTTTTGCAAGTATGTTTATAATAAATGTATTTTTTAGTGCTTTTAGAATTATTATGTCTAGAATTTCTCTGGAATCATTTAATCTGAAATAAGTTCCTAAATAATCCCTCATTTTCTAGTCAAAATGTGTGTACTGAGTAGGATTATTTGCATTAATTCAATCTGGTAGAACTTCATACTCTGGAAATTTAATATCATTTAATTGAAATTATATGTTTAAATCCTTGCTATAGTCTGAACACATGGAGCAAATGTTGGATTTTTAGTAGACTAATTGTAATAATTTTTTAGTGCTTTCCCAAGAAACATAGTATAATAATACTTGGAAGTATCATTCAGATCGAAAACAAAAATATGTTTATGATTTACATGGGTGGTTTCCATTAATATTTTAAGAGATTTTTGACCATATTAGCAAAATATACTAAACTCTTTATATATTACTTGGGGAAATGTGAAATGTTACAACATCTTTGGAAAACAATTTTCCAGTTTCTCAAAAATGTGAACATAGAGTTACTATATGACCTAACAATTCCATTTATAAAGCGTATACCTAACACAATTAAAAGCACATATCATGAAAAATATGCACATAAGCATCCATATCAGTATTATTTATGGCCAAAAGTGAAAACAACCCAAAGGTCCATCAACTTATGAATGAATAAATAAAACTCAATATATCCATACAGTAGAATATTATTTAGTCATCAAAGATTATGAAACATCGATACGTGCTAGAACATGGGTGATCTTTAAAACATTTTACTAAGTAAAGGAAATCAGACACAGAAAGTCACCTATTGTACGTTTCTATTTTTCCAAATTATGCAAAATGAGTATATTCATAAAGAAAGAAAGTAGATTAGTGGATACCAAGGCCTGGATAGATGGGGAGCTAGGAAGTGAATACTACTGATCATGGGGACTTCTCTGGGGAATGATGAAAATGCCCTGGAATTACACAGTAATGGTGATCACAGAATTCTGCACATATGCTAAAAAACAACTAATCATTCACTTTAAAAAGATGAAATTTATAGTGTATAAATCATTAAAACTATGTGTATTACATAGTTTAACAATTAAAACTATGTATATTTACATGCAATTTTTACATAAACAGGCAACTCTTTTTGCAATAGGGATCAATTAGAACAAACTTGAAAATTTCTACCCAGTTAGGCCTGATGCAGAGAGAAAGTAACACCAGCTTTGGCTACAGAAGAGGTCAGCCAACGTTCTCGAATTCCAGACATTATTGCAGTATTTGAAGGGCATCTTTAAGCACATGTGGTGATCATATTTTCCGAATCAACACTCAGTGGCCTGATACAACTGGTACAGGTTTACCTAGAATCTGACTATCAGCCGGACGGAGCACGTAAAAGCAGGTCTGTTCTGGAAAGATGGGAAGTGAGGTTTCCTCTCGGGCAGAGAAAAATTTCTGAAAGCTAGTTTTCCACAGTAAGTTCATAATAAGAAATAACACTTCAAACAAATACTAAACTACTTCCTATTAAATATCCATTTGGGAATTATAATTATCTTTCACTTAGAAGGGTCAGTCGAGATACAGAAATGTTGAGATAAAAGTTGCCGAAGTCAGGGTGGGCAGTCGCAAGTGGGAAGTTTAACATCAGAGTTAAAGCAGATGTCCACCGTCTACATGAGATGTTATTCTGGAAGGAATATTAAAGAAGATTCTTTTACTGTTATCATGAGAACCTTTGTATGACAATCACCTGATTTACATAAAATCAAATTTGGAAACTGAAAAGAAAGGGATAATTACATGCAATTACTTTTCTGTGGAATGTGGTTCCTGTAACTAAATAGACTTCAGTTTATTTTTTCTTCCCCAATTACCACCACCTAAAAAGAAAAAGAAAAGACCTCTACATTAAGATATTTGTGTAACCACACTTATCTTTTTGAGGTAAAGGAAAGATTCTGTTTTAAGATTCAGTCTCAACTGAGAACGAGGCTTTGCATACGTGGTGCAACGTGTGTTGGCAGAAAATGAAAACCAGCTCCTTGACTAGTCCAGGTGTGTGCTGATTTGGAACCGAGTGTGTTCTCGTCAGACTGAGTTCTTAGTTCCAAAAGTTTTGTGATTTCTGGCTACAGAATGTTACAAACATCAGTGAGTTCTTGCCTTATCCTGGAAAAGTCTTACATTTTTTCCAGACCAGAAAAAAACTATGAATTTGAAAAAAGGAAAAATCTAATATGAGCTTTATAGAGATTTGAAAAACAAATGAATACAGTCAAAGCGCTCTATAATGTCTTATTTGACAATGTGAACAACACTTTCTTGGCATTATTATTATTAATATTGCTTAATACTTTGATGCAGTAATCGTCTATTTATCTTCGTTCATTCTTTTTGTGGTTTTTGTTTCTAGTCCTTATCTTAAACAGTGTTATTGTTACTAAATTTTAAGCTTTTTAAATTCTGTGAAGGCAAAAAGTGGAAACCTAATTAATACATGTATATGTAAAAGTACAAAGAAAAAAAAAAGAACAAACGAATACAATGACATCAACTTGAGAAAAGTAAGTTGGATATTAACACAATTTTAAAAAAACATTGAAATCTAAAATGTGTATCTATATATCTTATTATAATCTGATATATATATCACACACACACATAGTTTTAGAATTTTTTTCTTGCACTAGAACAGGTTTAAAATTTTTTTTTTTTTATTGGGGATTCACTGAAGGTACACAAAACCAGGTTACATTGATTGCCTTTGTTAGGTAAGGAGTCTCTTATAATTGTTTCCCACTCCCAAAGGGTGTTTTAATATTTTTATGAAGCTTAAACATAAACTATCATGACATCTGTTTTTTAGAATACCAGATTTATGAATAGGGAGTGTGTGTGTGTTTGTGTGTAGACGTATGTACATATAGATGTATATGTGTGAGTATATACACACATACATCCATGTGTATACATACATAGATTAGTGTACACGTATGGAGGGGAAGAGAGAGTGCAATCACATATCCATGCATGTGATAGCAACAGTGCTAAGCTGACGTGTTTGCTAGGGAGAAGAAAAGATTCAGAGCATGCCAATGTCCCAGATTATGGTTTTAAAAGTTTATCTCAATACTTTTAAACCAATATACCTCATATATTAAACACTACATTTAAAAATTAAAAGTACGCCTTTCATCTGCACGTCAATGAGTTGATTTGATAACCTACTCTTCACTTTTTAGACAATGAAAACACTTTACTTACATGACATTCTCTGAATTCAAACATTTGCCATCACCTCTTAGGTTTTTATTGCTACCAAAATTGTAATGTTTGAAATGTGACGAGTGAACGAAAAATCCATAATAAATTCAGGACAGCAATATTTAGTTAAAAATACTTAATCTGCTCATAGAAACTTTTCTACTTACAAATAAGGAAATCAGATTGAAAAACATCTTGATTTTCTCATTCATGAAGAAGCAATGATAAAGGGTAGAAAAAGTAAGTTATCAAAACAAAATGTTAGACTTACAAAGCTTTTGCTCATGTTCAAGACTAGGAAAACCATAAGAATGTTCCTGAACATTGCCTATTTCTGTGGATGACATGATTCCTGAGGATAATCCCTGCCATGGAAGCAGGTTCAGGATAGGGAAACAGAAATTAATTCTTCAGACTCTGCTTTTTAACTACCTTGAATGTAAAATGAACTTTTTTTTTTTTATAATTTTATTGAATCATAATTCTGTACATTGGTGCAATCATAGGGCACGATTCATATACATTCAGAAATGTTTTGATCGTACTGTTACAGTTAGCCTTCATGGCATTTTCTTGATCACTATATAA
>CAUYON010133792.1:0-19108 GCA_963573935.1 Arctocebus calabarensis
AAAAGAGAAATATGCTATTCTTGAGGTGAAATTTAAGTTTTTGTGTGAGTAGTACTATTATACCTATCTTGAGTGTCTTGCTTGTACTGTATCACATCATACCTTTGTTTAATTCTTAATAAACTATTCACTTGTTAAAAATTTAAAAAAAGAGAAATATGCTATTCTTAACATATTGAATTTTTTAGGATTTATTAAAGTATTTTTATCCTGAATGTTAGAAAAATAAACAATAGCTATCTTACTCCCATATACCATACTAGAGCCACCAAACAAAAGTGTGCTATTTTATAAAAAGAAAATGTTGCTCCAACAAGTGCGATTAACTTGAAAAATTTTAAAGTAAGCCCTTGTAAGTGCTGTCAGATTACTCAAGTGCAGAAAATAAGGAACCTATAGGGCAGAGCAGGTCAGAGAAGGGGAAGTGCAAAAAATAAGGCAAGGCTTAAGCAAAGTGAAAGAGCACTTTACGAGAAGGTACAAATCTAGTTACACAATATATCACAGGCAGGAAGCCAAGCAGAGCTCAATGATAACTGGTTATGATCAAAGTGGATTGAAGGATGGAAGAAGATAGAAAAGAGTAAATGTTTAATGCTAATTTTTACTGAAGACATAAGTGACATTTTCATTTCCAAATTTTCTTTAGGAGAAAGGTCAGATATTATATCAAACACTATCTAGTTCATAGATGTTATGAATCCTATTTAAGAATAGAAATCACTACAGAAAAATATATGCCCTAAGAAGTTTGGAAATCATTTAAGAATGAAATTGCAAAAAAAAAAAAATTGATCTACATATTTAGAAAGTAACTCAACCATATTTCCCTATCTGTAAAATAAGAGTTGATAAACGATTGTGCACCTTGAATGATTATTATAAAGATTAAATGCAGCCAGATAAATAAAATTCTTACCATCATCCCTGGCATGTTGTAAGTGCTCAAATAACATCATTATTGTTGATATTTAGAAAGCCAAGAGAACCTTACGGAGTTACACATGTTGTATGCATGTGTGTGTTCACATATGTATAACATATATGTATAGGATATATGTACATATATATATAGGATGCCCAAACAAGCAAATGTTGAAACACAATGAACATAAGACTCAACCGATAACTGAGCCATAGTCTTTAGTCTGCCATCTGTATAATCTTTCTTATGGCACTTCATTTTTCTGAGCTTTTTAAAATCTTCATTTATAAAATCAAGAGATTGAACTAGATTAGATTATCTCATTGATTTTTTTTTTTTTTAGTACGTTTATGATTTTTGGAAAATGATCTGAATTTTTTTATACAGTTGAGGTCTATCATATATATACATTCTTAAACTATTTTAACATTTATATTTTCTTAAACTATTTTAATATTTATATTTTTCTTATGTATCTCTTTATAAGGTTCTGAATTTCATACATTGTGCAAACATTAGGAGAAGTTCCAAAACCAAAAAACTTTTGAGTTTCACTCTCAAAGGTGGAGTATTGAGTTGTATCTCTATCAGTTTTTGATGTTTAACAAGGAGCATATTAAAAATGTCCCACAACACAAGCACAAGATAAGGCCATTTCCTTATCTCTGTTGGATGGCCAGCTCCAAACTTCACCGTGATTCTTTCCCAGTGTTTGGTGGAGATGGGAGAATAAAAGAAAATGAAAAGACAGACACAGATTTAAAGTTTTAAGAACAGTATGGGCTGAGGGATCTTTGCTCCTTATAGTTAGACTTCAGCACAGACCAAGACCCTGGCCTCGCTGTGCATTTGTTTCATACATCTAGTAGGGGAAGGCCAAAATCTTTAAGTCATAATTCTTGCTGAGCTTGCATTCCCCAATTAAACTGTGTTTTAAACTAGTGACGTTAATTAGACTGATTTACCATTTACTATTATTGCTCTAAGTTATTTATGATCTTATTACAAACAGAACATGGGACAGGGAACATAGCCCAGAAGCAGGATATCCAGGAAGACCCCAATTAAGCCATGTAGACAAATCACAGGAGTGGCAATTAACACTCAAGAAGCTTTGTGCTCTGAGGCAGGGATGCTTCTGACCATACCAAGGCCTCAAAAGAAAGGAGATATTTTTCTCCTTATCTGGGCCGGAACAACTCTTACATTAACAAGGTACCAACACTCTGCATTCCCTAACTGCAAAAGCACAAACTCTTCCTGAGAGAGCAGCTCTGCCCTGGCGAGCTTTGCCTGCTCAGTGACCTTGAATGGAGTAATGCTTGGGAAGGATGAAGTTTCAGCAAGTTAGCCTCTAGAGTCATAAAGGGGCTGGGCCTTCGGCAGAGCATTTTGCACCAGCCTTTGGGTTTCTCTGTTCACTTCTGTCCTGTCTCTGTTCCCTTTTGCCCATCATTTATAATCATTTTCTTAATTCACTTCCTAATCCACTTATAACTAATAATTGGATACTGGTTTTAAGCTTATTAAATCATTATTCCTAGCAATGCAGCACATCAAAATATAACCCTTCCCTTAGGTACCCATATGTGCACCTGCAACCTCAAACAATAACCCTAACAGGTGAGCTAGTTCATATTGGGCAACTTCTCTTTTGAATAATAGAGAAGTTTTATCTTTTATTAATACTTCAGTCACTTGAAAAATTCTGTACCTATTTCAAAATTAAGTAAACCTCTTTATCACGATTGTTTGTAATGGGGGAGAGAAGTTAGTTTATATCAAATGACATTAGAGAAAAGTTATAAGAAAAGGAGAGAAGTTTTGTTTACAGTTTGTAACAATATGGTATAAATTGCAATCATTAATTCTACAAGAGCGTGTATGTATGTGTGTTTTAAGGTCACTGCTTTATTAAAATTATCCATTTAAAGAAAATTAACTTAAAACTTCTCTGGGGGGGGAAAAGGAAGCGCATATGTCAAAGAGAAGGATAGATCCCATTTTAATTTGTATTTTAATTTTATGCAATTTATTTTTATTTTAATTTACATTTCTCCTCCTATGAGTAAATCTGGACTTTTTTTTTTCCAAACTGCTAAGGGAGAGCGAACTCTGAATCTCCTACAGAAGTGTGCCTGTTTCCTCTTCTCCTACAGAAGTCCCTCATTGTGTTTCCATTCATTTTTACTGCAAACTACAGAAAATTACATATAAAATCCAAAAAGAGTCCTGCAATGATCAAAATTATAAGGCAAGTGAAATAAATTGAGATTGTAATAATAGCAATATTATCAATACTGTCATTGCTACTATGTGTTAAGTCTTACTCAGTGCTTTCTATAGACAAGGTAGAATGCTTCCATAGGTTGACATAGGTAATTCTCGCAACATGCCTGGGTATAAAAATGGCTGTTATTCTTCTTTCATAGTGAAATAAATTCAGGTACAAGGGAGTTTTTAATCAGTCAGGGTTTGTACATTTAAATTAGATTTGAAAATTTTACAAGATTTGTACATTAATATGTTTCAATAAAAATTTTAAAGTTATTAAGAATAGATCAGAAAAACTTAGAAATGTTCTATCATATGACGCATATAATAAGTGCTCAGTATGTGCTGATTACAATTTTCAATACAGTTCATGATTCTCTATTTCTTCTTATATGCTGTGACAGTCAAGAAATGTTTATACATGTAGCAGTTCAATAATTGAACACATTTTTCTTTAAAATTACATTCCTTACAATATTTACAGTGCACATATAGGCTTGCTTTCTTACTCTTTTTACAATAGGTTATATTGAAAGATTGACAATGTCAGCAAATGCTCAGCAGGTTAGTCATTATATGTATATAAACAAAAGATACTACCAGAAGATTAATTTTTAATAACAAATAAACTAAGATACACTGCCACAATCAAAATGCTGTCTTAGATACTTTCTGCATTATCCTCTAGTATTGACACAGCATTATTCTGTCTTGTTGACTTGGAATATGAACTTTCAAATTAACAGCCAACAACATTAACCAAAGAAAACCCCATACAACAGTTAGATGATGCTACATCATGTTTTAAAACATGACTGGTTCAGGCTGGGTACAGTGGCTCACATCTATAATCCTAGCACTTTGCAGAGGCTGAGGCAATAGAATTGCTTGAACCCAGGAGTTCTAGACAAGCCTGGGCAATATACTAAGACACTGTCTCTATAAGCAAAATTTAAAAATATCTGGGCAAGGTGGTGCACGCCTGATGTCTTAGCTACCTGAGAAACTGAGGTTCAGATCTCCTGTACCCAGGTGCTTAAAACTAAAGTGAGTTATGATGGTCACTTTGCTCTAGACTGGGAAAAAGAGTAATATCCTGTCTCTAAAAATAAGACAAAAATGGCAAGTTCAATGAATTTTAAAAATATTTCAGTCCCATTTTATACTTTGATTTTGAAAGATATTAATTTGATATATTGAAGTTAATATGAGTTATATATCTCCTAAATTATAACAAATATTTATTAAATAATGTATTTATGCCAATTTTTATCTTAAATTTTCTTTTCTTTTTTAAACTTTGTTGTATGATTACAATTGCAAAAAAATGGAAAGTTGTTTTCTAAAACTATAGAAATTACAATTATAAAATTAAAAGTAATTAGGCAATTTATACTTTGTATATTAAAAAATAATAAAATTGGGCGGCACCTGTGGCTCAGCGAGTAGGGCGCCGGTCCTATGTGCCGAAGGTGGCGGGTTCAAACCCAGCCTCGGCCGAACTGCAAAACAGAAAAATAGCCGGGCGCTGTGGCGGGCACCTGTAGTCCCAGCTACTAGGGAGGCTGAGGCAAGAGAATCGCCTAAGCCCAGGAGTTGGAGGTTGCTGTGAGCAGTGTGATGCCACGGCACTCTACCAAGGGCAATCGAGTGAGACTCTGTCTCCACAAAAAAAAAAAAAAAATTGTGACTAAGAAATAATAATTGGATACATTAATTGTGATAATTATTATTTTTTTTTTTGAGACAAAGTCTCATTTTGTCACACTCGGTAGAGTGCTGTGGCATCATTCCTCACAGCAACCTCAAACTCTTGGGCTCAAACTATTCTCTTGCCTCAGCCCCTCGAGTAGCTGAGAATACAGGCACCTACCACACTGCTAGACTATTTTTTAGAGATAGACTTTCACTCTTGCTCAGGCTGGTTTCAAACCTGTGAGCTCAGGCAATCTACCTGCCTTGGCCTTCCAGAGTGCTAGGATTATAGGCCTGAGCCACTGTGCCTGGCCTGATAATTAAAATTTTATGTCATGGAGATTTAGACTGTTTGCTTTGTTTGTTTGTTTGTTTGTTAGTTTGAGACACAGTCTCACCTTGTTGACCTCGGTAGAGGGCAGTGGTGTCACAGCTCATAGCAACCTCAAACTCTTGGACTTAAGCGATTCTCTTGCCTTAGTTTCCCAAGTAGCTGGGACTACAGGCACCGCCACAATGCCTGGCTATTTTTTTGTTGCAGTTGTCATTGTTGTTTAGCAGCCCTGGGCCAGGTTCAAACCCGCCAGGCTCAGTGTATGTGGCTAGCGCCCTAACCGCTGAGCCAAGAGTAACTTTTTTAAATAGCAGTAATCAAATCTCAATCCAAATAGTCAGTTGAAGGCACAAACTAAAACAAATTTACTTCTCTAAGATATTGATCTTATAATCCTATTTTTCTGATCTTGAAAATACAAGTTATTTTAGGAATTCTGAGTTATACATTTTTTAAACATTGCTTAACTCAATTTGTAGCATTTAATAAACAAAACATGTTTTAATAAATCCCCAAAATCAAAAATTTATATTCTTGCAATTTTTAAAGATACTGAATGTTTACTCTGTGATGTAACATCTTACTTAGCTTTAAAGTATTGAGTTAATACTTCTTTCTAAAACACATATTTAATCCTTATTGTTTTACTAGCTTTTAAAATCTGTGTTGTGCCCTTTACTTTTGAATACAAAATTCCTGAAAGTTTCATTTTAAAATGAATTATTTTTTATTTTTTGCAAGGAAAAACAGACTTATTAGTTTAAGAAGAGCAATCTCTCATTTCTCTTCTGATTATTCACCTTACTCTTGGAACAACTTTTCTCATTAAATATTTTCATCTACTTTTTTCTTTACCTAAGAGTTCAGTTTTGTGTCTTCACTTCTGTTTCTTTTGTTTATAAATTTTAATTGTATGTTCTATTTACTACTGCTATTTCTCTGCTGAATTGTCTTCTCTAAAAAGCGTGTCTCCAAATATGTGGCTGTTGATTTCATATACTAAAGGGACACTCATTTCAGAAGTGCTAGTTTAGCCCTATAGTGCTGAAGTGCTAATGTCATGCCTTGAAAACTAGTGCACTATCCAGATTGTACCCTAGTGTTATGATGGTGATTCATTGCAGTTGCTATTGAGTTGTGAGATAAAAGATCCCCAAGGGCAGGTACTTGTCTTCTCAATGAATATAAATATATTAAATCTTCAATTTGTATGTCAGTGCAATAATTAGAACATTTAGTTATATCTATGGTGAATAGTAAATTATTAAACATGGAACACTTTAGTTGTAGAAGGAGGTATACATTGGTAACAAAATTGACATCTGTTAACATTTTTCTGATTTATGTGCTTAGCATTTAAATGGTATTAGAACTAGAAGTTTTGGGAAACTTGTCTAACCAATGGGATAGTGACATCTGGCAAGTCACTGGTAGTAGTCATTTATTTGACACATAGATAAAATCCAAGCTATTCTTTATCTTTTTAAAAACAAACTTCAGAACAACTAATGATTGTTAAATGTTCCCATTTTGTTAAATATCATTGAATTACACAAAAGCATAAATGAAATAAGTATAAGATCTAGCAGGTATACAAGATATTTCATCTGGCATATTTATGGGCTTTTGTCACATTCATAGATAGTATGATAAATGTAACTCTTTTAAATGTTCATGATACACTTATAAAGCAGCTAATTCACTGGGAGGCTGAGGCAAGTGGATTACTTGCACTTAGGAGTTTAAGACCAGCCTAAGCAAGAGCAAGACCCTGTCACTACCAAAAAAAGCCCAAATTGACAGGCTTGTGACAGGAGCCTATAGTACCAGTCACTTGGGAGGCTGAGGCAGGAGGATTGCTTGGAGTCCAGGAGTTTGACGTTGCTGTGAGCTGTGATGCAATGGCACTATCCCCAGGGCTACAAAAAAGAAAAAAAAAATGAAAACAAAACAAACAAAAAATCCCCAGCTAATCCATTTATAAGACCAGGAAACACAGAAAATCAGATACAACTAGACTTTATTCATGATATGTTAATATGATATTTCCAAAAAAATTAAATCAAATACTTAGACATTCCCTTTAAGAAAAACCTAAGATTTACAATAAATTAACATAATATAAAGTCGTGAGATGAATTGCAACCTTAATTTATAAATAGAGTTGTACTAATAAAGTATAAAATTTAAGAAAATTATCAGAAAAAATATGCAAGAGTATAAGTTTCTCCCAATAAAAATATGTGAGTCAACAAATGACTCATGTAAGTGACACTGTGTCCGTTCATCTTCCCATTAAGACCACTAAACAGTACACTTCAGTTACGTTATGTTCCAAACCGGATTCGTAATGAAAATTGACAAAACACTTAAAAAATCCGTCTTTTCTACATAATATTTGTGGTCATTTTCTGATCAGCACTAGTATTAACAACTGCTTTCTTTCTCTTTCTACTGAAGTTTTTTATTTTACTTTCTTATGGGTTTTAGTTTTTCAGATTCTTGTGAACACACTATTTGTACATATTTATGGGGTACATGTGATATTGTGTTACATGCATAGAATATTCAATGATCAAGTCAGGTTTATTATTTATTTATTTATTTTTTAGAGGCAGAGTATCACTATGTTGCCCTCGGTAGAGTGATGTGGTGTCACAGCTCACAGAAACCTCAAACTCTTGGGTTTAAGCGATTCTCTTGCCTCAGCCTCCTAAACAGCTGGGATTACAGGCGCCTGCCACAACACCCAGCTATTTTTTGTTGCAGTTGTCATTGTTGTTTTTAGCTGCCCTGGCTGGATTTTAAACCACCAGCTTCGGTGTATGTGGCCAGAGCCCCACGGAGCTATTGGCTCTGCTCCATCAAGTCAGGTTGAGAGCATTCATCACCTCAACCCTCTATCATTACATATGCTGGAAACACTCCAAATCCTCTCTTCAAGCTATATTAAAATATATAATACACTATTTATTATAGTCACCCTATACCACTATTGAATATTATTCAAAGAACTTAATCCTTCTATCTGACTGTTTATACCCAATAACCAAACTATATCTCCCCTTCCACACACACCCACTTTCCAGCCTCTACTGTTATTCTACACTCTGCTTCATAAAATCAACCCTTGTACCTTCCATACAGAAGTGAGAACATGTGATATTTGTCTTCCTGTGCCTGGCTTTTTTACTTAATATAATGATTTCCAATTTCATCCATGTTTCTGCAAATGATGGATGTTTTTTCATTTTTATAACCCAATAGCATTTCATTATGTGTAGTTATAGCTTTTTCTTTATCTGTTTATCTATTTATCTGTTGGTTCTTTATCTTTGTTATTATAAATATTGTTGCAATAAAGAAGGAAGTGCAGGAATTCTTTTGATACACTAATTTCCTTTTTAAAAAATATCCAGTCATAAGTGGGGCCTGTGTCTCAAGGAGTACGGTGCCCATGTACCGGGAGTGGCAGGTTCAAGCCCAACCTCAGGCAAAAAAAAAAAAAAAAAAATCTAGTCATGAGATTGATAGAGTATATGGTAGTTTTATTTCTAGTTTCTTTTGAGGTGTGGGGTGGGGAATCTCCATATTGTTTTCAGTAACAGTTGTACTGATTTACAGTCCCACCAAAAGTGAATGGATTCCCTCTTCTCTGTATCCTGCCACAGCAATTGTTACTTTTCTTCTTTCTATTAATAACCATTCTAGTTGGGGTAAAATAATATCACATTGAGGTTTTTATTTGTATTTCCTAATGATTTGTGATCTTGAGATTTTTATCATTTATCTGTTGGCCATTTGTCTGTATTCTTGTGAGAAAATTCTGTCCATGTCCTTCAGCTACTTTTTAAGAGAATTATCCTGGGTTTGTTTGTTTGTTTTTGTTTTTTTTAATAATTGTATTGAATCATAATTATGTACATTGGTGCAATCACAGGGCACGATTCATATACATTCAGAAATATTTTGATCGTACTGTTACAGATATCCTTCATGGCATTTCCTTGATCACTATAAAAAGACATTAATACTCTACCTTTAATAAGTTTCACCAGTACCCTGCTAAGATGCACCATAGGTATGATCCCACTAATTGCCCTCCCTGTACCCATCCTACCCCCACCCCTCCCCTCCCTTTCCCCTTTCCCTGTATTCCTGTGCTATAATTGGGTTTTAGCCTTCATATGAAAGCTATAAATTAGACTCATATTAGGGCTGAGTACATTGGATACTTTTTCTTCCATTCTTGAGATACTTTGCTAAGAAGAATATGTTCCAGCTCCATCCATGTAAACACAAAAAAATGCATCTGAGAAACCTCACGAACACACAGGCACATAGGCACACACACACAGGCACACACGTGTACATACAGACACACATGCACACACAGGCACACACACAAACACAGACACACAAGCGCACACACAAACACACAGACAGACACACAAGCGCACACATAAACACACAGGGACACATGGACACACACAGGCAAATGAAGCAGCTGTTGGTACTTCAGTAATCAGGAATCTTCAAATGTAGATTATTTGACATTATACTTAATTTTTAGATATATTTGGAGAACTGGCATTTAAACCAGACTTCTAACCTATTCTTTAATATATTCCTGTGTTTTCGTAAGCTGTGTTACATTTTCAACATACTTTTGTATTTTCATCTATAAAATATCATTTTTGCATTTATTTATTATTAAAAAATTATGGTTTTTTATCATCTTTACTTTGTTTTGCCCTTTGATGATTTTATTATCTGATAAATAGTGATATTCTCAAGTTGAATTGACACATAATAGTTTTATAATCACAAATGTTCTTATACATTTTCATTATGCATTTATGGATAATTCTACGATTTTCTACTTAGGCAATCAGTATCTGTGGGGACAAAGTGTTTCTTTCTTCTTTTTTTATTCTTATAATTTATTTCTTTTCCCTCAAAAGAACAGATGTCAGCATCATCCTTTACTAATTTCTCATCTTACACTAACAACTTTCAAAACGTACCTTCTAAAACATATTTTCTACTTTTGTGTTGTGTAAATTTTCTTTACTAGTTCTAAATTTCCCTCATTTTCTACAATTATTTTTTAAATTAAAAATATATGATGAGTTTTATTTAGCACATTTATGCACATATTGATATTACACATATTATTCTTTAATTTTTAATATCAGGCCTTACATAATTTAATTTACAAATATGAATCCAATCTTGCGTTTTGGGGATAAACTTAACTTGTCCACAATGTATTATCACATTTGCATGCTACTAAAATAAGTTTATTAATTCATTACTCACAATGCTTGCATCCACGTACCAAGTGAGGTGATAATGGTTTTACCTGTATTCAGTACAAAATTTACCTTCAATTTTATTCTTTGGAAACTTTTATTTAATACTGGAATTTCCTATTTCTTGAAAGCTTACTCTGAAGTCACAATTTATCTATTCTTAAAAGACTTCATTTGGTAAAATGCTTAACCATTTATTTCATTTTCCCATTATTTATTGTATATTTTTAAATATGTGATAAATGAAAGTAATTATTGTGTGCTTTGACAACATACAGCCAATTAAATTAGACTTTGATTAATTTTGCTGCATTCCCGAAATCTAGTAATAGTTACATATTTCAAATTACTTTGTAGTTATGGAAACATTTTCCTTTTTATAATAACTGAATTTTAATACAAATTGGAGTAGCTGCTAATATTCCAGTAGATTGCCTAATTTTAAAAAAAGCATATGGGTTTAACCTTCCTGGGTTAAAGAATAAATGATGATGAATAAATAAGAAAATTTCAGTGAAAGAGGAAATGTTGGCCCATTTTTTCTAAAAAATAAATACAATTGAAATGCTTTTAACTTTAAATATAGCTGCTTTGTTCTTATAAGTGTTATTTGTGTGTGTGGTGTTTGGTGTAGCTGACTCTCCTATCTCCTTTTTATATTATTACAGATTAATAAAAACAGTAGAATTTCTCTCCATCTCCCATAGTTCTTGAGGCTTAGTTTACATCTGAGGTAGATTTTGCTTACAGTACTTTGAATATATACCATTGCATAGAACAGTGGAGTTATAATAAGAGAAGTGTGGAGAATCTCATTCTTTTCTTTGTTTGCCTGTCGGGAAACACTCATGAACAGTGTGAATTAAATATGCCAATCATTATGCATCTTTTTTTTTTGCTTTTCTTTCTTTCTTTTTTTTTTTTTTTTTAATCATAGCTGTGTACATTAGTCCAATCATGGGGTACAATGTGCTGGCTTCACATACAATCTGAAATATTTTCATCAATTTATTCAACATAGCTTTCATGGCATTTTCTTAGTTATTATAGGAAAACATTTGTGTTCTGGATTTAGTAAACTTCACCTGTACCTTTCTAAGATGCACTGTAAGTGTGATCCCACCAATTACCGTCCCTCCCCCATCCGCCCTCGCCCCCGTCCCCTTTCTCCATATTCTTGTGCTATAATTGGGTTATAGCCTTCATATGAAAGCTATAAATTGTGGTACATGTATACCATGGAATACTATGCAGCCTTAAAGAAAGATGGAGACTTTACCTCTTTCATGTTTACATGGATTCAACTGGAAAATATTCTTCTTAGCAAAGTATCTCAAGAGTGGAAGAAAAAGTATCCAATGTACTCAGCCCTACTACGAAGCTAATTTATAGCTTTCATTATGCATCTTTCAATCAATGGCTTTCCCCTTGACCAGTAAAACTTCAGAGGATCAGGGAGCCATTAAGCTTTCAGATCTTATTGCAGATTGTGTGGACATAGAATTCAATATTTGAATGCAATATATTAAATAAAAATAATAAACCAAATGCAATATTTGCATTTATATTAAATGCAATCTTTGAATTTATTATCATAAAATCAGTGATTTTGAGGTGTGTACTTTAGTGTCAACATAACGTCATGAAATCAAATACATTTGTCTACATGATTTAACTTGCCTGGAAGGCATTCCCTAATGTTAGACATTTATTAATTTTATTCATTCACAAACTCAAATATTTGTTTGTGTTGGAAAATTCTCTTTCCTATATTTTTCCATTGGCTAACTATTACGACTTCTCCAAAAGAGGTTTAGTGTCATCACTTACTGAAAGGAGGGCCACCACTGCCACCACCATATGCAGGATTATGTGACTCTGCCAGGGTTGCCATGACAACACACCACCAGCCAGGCGGACTAAACTACAGAAATGGATTCTCTCACTTTTAGCGGGAGGATGCCCAAGAGCAAAGAGCCCACAGCATTAGTTTCCTCGGAAGCCTCTCTCCTTGGCTTGCAGATGGTTTCCTTCTCACTACGTCTTCCAGTGGTCTTTTCTCGGTGAGTGCACAGCCTTCAAGTCTCATTCTCTGTGTTTTCATCTCTTCTTTTTATGAAGACTTTATTCAGATTGGCTGTCTCTTTAAAGGCTCTGTCTCCAAACACAGTAACATTCTCAGGTTCTGGGAGTTAGGGCTTCTACTTAGGAATATTGAGAATACAAAATTCAATTTATAATCGACATTCTTAAATATTTAAGAAGTAATAAACAACTTTGCAGTTGTGTTGAATTTTCTGTATCTCAGCAAATTTTTACGCATTTCATAGACAGGAGATTAGGTCTTTTCATTCACATATGCTATAGTAACTAAAGCACTTTAATTAGTGTATATGTCTAGAATCAGTGTCACACCAAGCCATATTAGAATATGAGTCAAAGGTAAAATCAGTAATACTGGTCATATCTCTTTCTAATATTTTGATATTGTGTTCATTATGAAATTTTTGCATTAATTTGATTTTTTTAATATTGCATGCAATCTTACTCATCTGAACTACTGAATTTTGAGGTGCTTTGTTGCGTTTGGTTTGGAATCCCTTTACGTTTTGCAGCTGAGGTTGATTCATTCCCTTCGTGCTATATTCCTGACCCTGGTTAAAATGATGAAATTCAGGAGGCAACATTTTCAGGATCTATGCAATGATTTTCCCTAAAAAGTTACCTTGTGACAATCTTTAGACAACTAATAAAATGTACCCTTATGTTAATAAAAAAAATAACAATAGGAACCTGTCTCTTGACAAGCACTAATTTGGGAGTCAGAAACTTGATTTCTAGATCTATATTTTCCAATTGCTTTCGGGTTTCTAGAGTTTACCTTTGCTGTAGGTGATGGCAAGACACAAAGGCAGGCATACAACACGCAGTATTTAACAGTATAATGACATCCACCTGAGAAACATTTTATAAATTCACAATTTTGAGTTGTACTTTGGGGGACTTTTTTTTTAGTAGTAGAGTGTGATACAGAAATTGTTAATATACCCCCAACCCCTAACTAATCCTAACATAGTGATACTTGCGGGAAGTGGCTTATGAGTTACATTGTTAGCAAATATCAAAGTTTTGGTAATGTAAACATAATCTGGGAATTGACTGGAGTCCCTGCTTTGCCCTACATTCACAACCATATTTCGGAGTGAGTTTTAAAGACAAGGGTTCAGAAACCTAGGTACATATTGGTTCAGAGGTACGTCAATAACATATGATGACATTTACTAGAAGTACAAACTCCGATAATGTTACGTGATGCTAATAATAATAGTCTCTGCTGTCATATCCTTTACCTAACAAGAGTTAGTATTATATACGAAGTTACTCACTTCATATTTACTATATAATTCTCAATACTTTCTGCAGTGTATCATTATCACCTTTGTTGATATGATGAGAAATGTGTAGCTTATCAAAAGTTAAATTATTCTTCGAGATACAGATGGTAATTAGATGTCTTCATTTTTAGCCCTAAGCTCAGAACTTGTCATGGTTGGTACTGACACTTTTTTGTTGAAAGAATAACATCAGACTAGAGCAGAGTGGAATTGATTCAGAATCAGAATCTGGTAAATGCCTTCTGACGGAAGTTAAGGATGGTATTACAAAAGCAGCTGAAGCCCTGCCCCCAGACGAGGGGAAAGAGCTCTCATTCAGAAGACAGAAAGGAGGTTTCAGAGGTAAAAAAAGAAAGATAAAAAGCTGAACAAGAGTCATGACGCCAGGCTAAGCTGTGGGAATAAATAGACACGCTGAGTTTAAAAAGGCTTAACTGGTTTGCTTGTTTCAAGTCTGAATTTTAAAGAGGTATTGTGAGCGTGTAGAAAAAGACCTTGCTAGAGGTGGAGAACTGAATATGAAGACTACATTAATTACAGGAATAAATGGAAATTTCTTTGAATAGTTACACATTAACTGGCAGCTTCTTTAGGTTCATATTTATACCAGTTTTATTCAGAACATTTTTTTAATTTCTAAAATGAATTTCATACACCAACATTTCCAGTTGAGAAGCTTATACTAAGATTTGCAGAGAATAACGTTGCCATGTATTTTTAAATTATTTCCTCAGTTTCCCGGAGCAGTCTTGTCCTTGCCCACTCACTTTTTTCACTAATAAAAAGGACATGACTTAATATGTACTTATACCAATTTAGAAGCTACAACTGCATTTACCATTATATGAAAAGATCATTTTGTAGGGACTTCAATATTGGGCGGTTCTGAGTATGCCTACGGGGAATGTGTACGAAGTCTTCATTTCTCTTCATTTTTACTCTTTTCTTTCTCATTTCAGCTTTATGTCTTATTTCTTACTATCGCTATATTTGGGGACCCTGAGAAGTTGACAATTTGGTGCTTCTGTGACTCCCAGCCAGTTTCTCGGCACCAGCTCACAGAAGTTTCTACTCCCTAGGTCCGTCTGTGGTTTCTCTCAGCTCTTCTGTAGTCCATGTTAGCTCAGGGATTAGAGGAGCAGGTAGAGGGCGACAGCCTCAAACCTTTCCCTGGATGGCCTTACACTAATTCCATTATCACTGCTTTCTTGCTTGTAGTTTTTAGAAGCTATTGGGGAATAAGCTGAGAATGCAAAATCCTAGCCACGGAAGGAATGGTCAGAACATTCTGGCTCTACTCCAGTCCCCTCTAGAAACAGGACATTCTTCACTGCTATTACCCAAGTCACACAACTCCGAGGTATGAAACTCAGGGTGAGCTTCTTTCCAGGGCCCTTCATCTACATTGCGAGTGGCACATGCACAGATGAGGCTCCATCCGCTCCTGATACCATCCCGAGGCTTGGAAACCAGTCTAAACTGAATTCCAGGCTTCATTTTTCCTGGTTTCCTCACTGTAATTAATAAACTTACTCTGTGTGACTTTTTATGCTCATGGGTGCACTGTCTCTGTAGCAGACAAGATGGTAACCAGTGACCGTGTTTCACGACGACTTTTGAAAGTAAAACCTTCTATATCCCCTTATAAATTTTGTTCTGCAGAAATCCTTCATGCTCTCATATATCTCAGCTTTGTATGTGAGAAAGAATCCTTTCTGGCCTTATTAACTTAAGTCTACACAAACAGTTAAGTAGGATAATGCTAAACCCAAGTCTTTCTGGAATGTTTGTATTTCCAACATTAAATGCACTAAGGATATATCCGATTATACCCGTCACCATAACACCAACAAATAAGAGAATGTCTGCCCCATGTCAGGCGCTCAGTACTTACAGTACGTCCCGACTTATTGAACAATTGTAAATTTTAACAATTACTGATTTGCCCTGGTTGTATTGTGCCTGTGATATTCATTTTTGTCTTGTTCATCGGGTGCTATGGTTTGAATGTTTATGCTCTCACAAAATTTATAAATTGAAACTTAATCACCAATGTGATATATTAGGAGGTAGGCCAGGGTTGAAGGTGATTAGTCCTGGAGATGGACCCCTGATGGATGAGATTAATGTCCTTATGAAAGAGACCCCTGAGGGCTGTCTTCCCCTTTCAGAAGAGCTGGATAAAGGAGGAAAGATCTGTGGCAAGCAAGGCCTCATGAAACACCAATCTGACTGCGATCTTTATCTAACTGTGTATCTCAAAAGGATGAGATATGAATGTCCTGTTCATAAGCTACCCAGTATATAGATCTTTGTTTTAGCACCTCGAATAAACTAAGACACAGAGGTCAACTATGAATAAGACAGAACGATGAATGTAGCTCATTCTTGACTCTACCACCCACCTAAATTGTACAGCAGCAATCGCTTTTGCTTTTAAGTAGTTATCGGCCTTTCTTTCAATATACCAGGATTAACACCTGCCTTTGAAAAACAACAGAGAATACAAAGAACTCTGCAGAAACACTTGCCAATAAGCTATATTAATTTTATTGAGTTCCCACAGGCTATAGTCCAAAAAGGCTGGAAAAATGCATTTTGCTCTGAAATGAGACAATCTTAATAAGGCAAATCTACATATATTTCATACGTTTGTCTTCATCCATTTGTTACATTATTCTTTTTAAATAGAAACATCAGCCTGGTAATGACTTGGAATGTAAAACCAACTATTCAGGTGACGTTTGGCTGGAAGTTTGCCTTAGATAATAAAACTTCTACCAATTGCAATGATCATTAGATAAATAAGGACTGGAAATAACAAAAAAAAATCCAGGGTAGTGGCTTCTTTGTCCTGCCTCCTTCACCTCACATTTTTTGACTCATTAATCTTCATCTCTAGATATTGGTTAAGCATGATTTCTTAAGGGGATGGAGTACACTGTTTCCAGTGCCCATGCTATTTCATCCTTCTGTATTTTCACTATTCCAGCTGAGCACTTTTCTCTGTGTAAGCACTCTTTCCACATACAGAACTTATTTTACTTATTTCCCTCTCCATCATACAACATGGAAAGAGGAAAAAGGGTCTCTTTTTTTTTTTTTTTAAACAGAGCCTCAAGCTGTCACCTGGATAGAGTGCTGTGGCATCACAGCTCACAGCAACCTCCAACTCCTGGGCTCAAGCGAATCTCTTGCCTCCACCTCCCAAGTAGCTAGGACTATAGGAGCCCGCCACAATGCCCGGCCATTTTTTGGTTGCAGCCGTCATTGTTGTTTGGTGGGCCCCAGGCTGGATTCAAACCCACCAGCTCAGGTCTACGTGGCTGGCACCTTAGCCCGTTGAGTCACAGGTGCAGAGCCAAGGGTCTCGTTATGTTAAAATAAATTGACAATGTGTGAACCAAGTGTTGATAGTGCTAGATAGTAATGAAGTAAGAAGGTAGTAATGACCTTCCTATGGTGTGATTAAAATGGCACTTTGACTTAATAGTTTTATCTCCAGGAATTTGTAATCACAGGATAGAAAAAGCTCATGACAAATTCCAATAAAGACAATCTTATGAAATACCTGACCAGTAGTCTTCAAATACCTGTCAAGGTCATCAAAAACAAGTATGATTAACTCCCAGCCAATAGGATCCCAAGGACACATGACCAGTAAATATAATGTGATGTCCTGAATGAGATCCTGTGTAAAAATAAGACATTAAGCACAAGTTAAAAAAAAAACCCTGTAAATCAAGTTTGGGCTTTATTTCATAATAGTTTATCAATCTTCGTTCATTACTGGTGACAAATGCATCATACTAGTATATTAGTAATAGCAGAAAGGAAGTATGAAGCATATGGAAACTTCTTGTACCATGTTTGCATTCCATTTCTGTAAGTATAAGACAATTGGATAAACAAGAGGGCCGGAAAGGTTCATTTTAAAAACCCTGTGAAAGTCTCTGTCTTTGCCATCAGCCTCTTTGGCGTATGGACGTCAGGCTGCGTGTCTCCTCAGTGCCCATGGCACAGGAAGACCCTAACTAATAATTGTTCAGTTAGTTATTAAACGAATGAGTAAAAGAACCATTTAATAATTGGCTGTGGAAGAACATTAATTCCCTGAAGAAACTCCTGTTTTATATGTAAATACAATTTCCTCAAACCACCGTCAGGATGAAAATTAATGCCATCTGCTTCTTGTTCTTTCACGACCTTCTGCTCTTGGGTCCTACAGTCATTTTCCCTGATGGACTGTCCTAAATATCTGTTTGCTCCCCAAAGAATCCCTATGCCTCTGAATAATAAACTTCCTCTGCTTCCTTTGCCAAGTACAGTACACAAATCCATGAAAACTGGGGAGAGCTTAGGGACTCCCCTGCCCCACCCCAGGGACAGACATTCAACCATTGGCTGCCTTCCTGACGTTCTCAGGGCTGATAAGTAGCCTTACAACACCTTTGGCCACCATCACATCAGTTATTACTGTTTATGTGATGTTAAATTAGTTTCAGAAAGGTAGTTCTCTAACTCCAGATATGCCTAAAGTAAATGGAATTATTTTGTCTGAGATGAGGAACATAATTTTAGAGACTGGAGAATTTGGAATATATTATAGATTTGGTATTGTGCTAGAGAGAGCACTGCCAAGGTACTGTTTCATAGATAATTTGTCAAAGGATACTACAAGAGGTAGAAGGGGTTTAAATAGGGGAAAAGGAATCAAAGACTCAAAGACTCAAATCATACTGAAAATAGTAATAGTAATTCTACAAAGAAGACTAATAATAAGAATAAGAAGATGACGAAGAAGAGGTGGAGGAGCAGGATGAAGAAGAGGAGGAAGAGGAAGAAATAGCAATAGTGTTGCACCTGCTCAGTCCCATGGATGGGGAAGAAGCAAAGTCCCTCTCATTTATCACATCTGCCAAGGATCCAGAACTGAGCTCACTATTACCTTTAGTATAAGTTAGAGATATCACTGAATACTTTTTTTTTGAGGGCCAATTTGTAAAATACAATATATTGTACATCTATCCAGAAGAAATAAAAAAAACTTTTATTATAAAGACACTTGTACTAGACTATTTATCTCAGCCCGATTTACAAACGGTAAAATGTGGAAACAGCGTAAATGTTCTTCAACTCAGGAATGGATTGGTAAGCTGTGGTACATGTA
>CAUYON010133802.1:0-27331 GCA_963573935.1 Arctocebus calabarensis
GGAGGGTGCCCTCCGATAAGGAGGTGCCGACCCCTGATAGGTGGGCCATGCCTAAAACCCTTCCCGAGACCCTAGTCACCACCCAATAAAACCCACACTCCTCAGGGGGTGACTTGAACCCTTCGGTGCTCTGCAGCCTCCCTTCTCCCTTCCCCTGTTTGCCTGTACCAGCCATGCTGACTGCTACCCTTCCCTAAACGCACCACCTTGTTTCACAACTCCACGCTTTGGTCCCTACTATCCAAAATGCATTTCCCCGTCTAGCTGCGATCGGCACCTCACTGCCTCCGGGAAGCCTGCCCAGCTCACCAACTTCTACTCACTGCTGAGAGTTCTTGCCCCTATGTCTTTTCTGTTCCTTTTACTTATGCTGACTGGTGCACATACTGCTCTCCGCTCTAATGATCTGTTTTCCTTTCTCCCTTCTGCACGGTGAATCGTGGAAGTAAAATTCTGGGCTTTTCCCTCTCTATCACTAGGCTCCAAAGGATAGTACCTGGAACACAGTAGGTGTTCAGTGCAGCCTTGCTGAACTGGCTTGCCATTGGGCAGCTGGTGTCTCAGAGGACTTTATAGAGCATTCACGGATGTGTTCCAAGGTGGGAGCCTAGCTCCTGGTTCTCATTCTCTTTCCTGCCAATGCTTCAGACTTTGATTACTTTCTTTGTAGTTCACAATTATTGGATGGCTAGCACGTGGTAGGCCATTAAATTATCATATTGCTTACTGATTCTCACAACTCTATGGGTTGGATATTATTATTATTTTTTTTTTTTTTTGAGACAGAGTCTCAAGCTGTCACCCTGGATAGAGTGCTATGGCAGCAGAGCTCACAGCAACCTCCAATTCCTGGGCTCAAGCAAGTCTCTTGCCTCGGCCTCCCGACTAGCTGGGACTCCAGGCACCAGCCACAACACCCGGCCATTTTTTGGTTGCAGCCGTCATTGTTGTTTGGCGGGCCCCGGGCTGGATTCGAACCTGCCAGTTCAGGTGTACGTGGCTGGCGCCTTAGCCCGTTGAGCCACAGGCGCCGAGCCTGGGTTGGATATTATTAATACCCCATTTAACAGATGAGGAAACTAAGGCTCCAAAGCATCAAATAATTTGCCTGAATTCTCAGTTAGAAAGTGGAAAACTGGCCTGCTGCAGTGGCTCACGCCTATAATCCTAGCACTTTGGGAGGCCGAGCCAGGAGAATCACCTGAGCTCAGGAGTTCAAGACCAACCTGAGCAAAAGCAAGACCCTGTTTCTACTAAAAACAGAAAGAAAAAAAAAAAATAGCCAGGCATGGTACCTGAAGTCTCAACTATTCGGGAGGCTAAGACAGGGGGCCTGCATATACCCAGGATCTGTGGTTGCTGTGAGCTTGACTGATGCCACACGACTCTACCCAGAGCAACAGAGTAAGACTCTGTCTCAAAAAAAAGAAAGAAAGAAAGAAAGAAAGATCCAAGTTGCCTGGATCTACTATTTCTAACTCTTTTTTTTTTTGAAACAAAATTTCACTCTGTTGCCCAGGCTATGGTGCCATGGAGACAGCCTAGCTCATGGCAAACTCAAACTCCTGGGTTGAAATGATCCTCCTGCCTCAGCCTGCCAAGTATTTTGGACTAGAAGCACCCACCACAACACCTGGCTAGTTTTTTTCTATTTTTAGTAGAGATGGGGTCTCAGTCTTGTTTAGGCTGATTTTGAACTCCTAAGCTCAAGCCATCCTCCAGCCTCAGCCTCCCAGAGTTCATGAGCCACCATACCTGGCCTCTATTTCTCATTAAAATAGGAGGGCTACCAGGATCGTAGAGTTTACCTTCATACACACACTCTCTCTCTCTGTGTGTGTGTCTGTCTGTGTCTCTCCGTCTCTCTCACTCACCCTTTTAGGGAGTCCCCAGAGCAGGTAGTTTCCTAGACCTGGGTTCTACGTGTCTCCTACTACTTCTGCCAGGGAGTCTCTCCGGCTAACACATGAGCCAACCCCAGGACGGACCCATGCCAGGCAGTGCCACCTGGCTGGACCTCCTTCCGGCTGCACCCTCACACTGGCTGTGTTTGACAGAGCCTGAGGGGCAGTCCTGATCCTGCTGGTAGGATCACCAGCTGCAGACCCCTCTAGATCATGGTCCTGCGCCAACCCACCACGCCCACTCTCTGACTAGCCCAGAAATCTCCTTTAGGAACTCCCGCGGGCCCATGAAGACCTCCCAAAGGGCAGAGTCAGGTCCTGAGCCAACTGGACCAGGGCTCTATCTCTGACACTGACATGGAGGAACAGGTGGTAAGTAAGCCGGGTGTCCTCCCTGAAGTTATGCTCAAAAGGAAGGGCTGTAACCCCAGATGGCCTCCCAGCCTGGAATGGCGGTTTGTTCATATTCCTCGCTTTTATATTTTTAGTATGCACCTCCTTTCAGAGCAATAAGATCCACACATTTGCTATTGGTGTATAAAGTCTCATTTCCTCTTTGCAAATGTCAAGTGTTGTCCCAAATTATAGCTCATCCTGTCCTTGCCTTTTGCAATTACATCATCTTTGTTGACTGAGAGAGTTATCCAGAGTGACTGCTAAAATCATAATTCACATTATGCTTAACACAAATCTCATCACATCTCTCAACAATTCAATTAAATCAGAATGTATTGACTGTTCAGCACTGTGACACTCACATTAATTACCAAGTAGACAGCATAGGAGAAATCATCATTATTTCTCCAGTTTTCATCCTGTATCTAAATGCTACTTACATATGTTATCTCGTTTAATCCATCCAACCAAATTTTGAGGTATTGAAGAAAAACTAAGTATTTAATAAATCTTTATAAGAGATGTGTGTGTATATGTGTGTGTGTGTGTGTGTGTGTGTGTTTGAGCCAATCAAGAAGCAGATTTCTGGCTCGGCGCCTGTGGCTCAGCGGGCTAAGGAGCCAGCCATGTACACCTGAGCTGGCGGGTTCGAATCCAGCCCAGGCCTGCCAAACAACAATGACGGCTACAACCAAAAAATGGCTGGGCGTTGTGGTGGGCGCCTGTGGTCCCAGCTACTTGGGAGGCGGAGGCAAAAGACTCGCTTGAGCCCAGGAATTGGAGGTTGCTGTGAGCTGTGATGCCACAACACTCTATCCAGGGTGACAGCTTGAGGCTCTGTCTCAAAAAAGAAAAAAGAAGCAGATTTCTGAATACCTTTGGGGACGGATTCTATACAGGCCACAGAATTGACATTAAGTTGTTTTGCAATATACAAGAATGGTAGTCTTCACTTGACTCATTCATTTTAGTAATATTTGTTGAGCACTTATTACACACTAGGGATTCTTAAAGGTACTTGCAATATATCAGTGAAAAGAGCAGATAAAGGTCCCTGCCCTCATGTAATTACAACCTGGTGCAGGAGATTGCACCAGGAGTTCATAGCATTTGTTAGAGGATAATAACTGCTAGTTAAAAAAACAACAACAACATAGGGCAGAGTCTGTGGCTCAGCGAGTGGGGCGCTGGCCCCATATACCGAGGGTGGGGAGTTCAAACCCGGCCCTGGCCAAACTGCATCAAAAATTAGCTGGGCGCTGTGGCAGTCGCCTGTAGTCCCACCTACTTGGGAGGCTGAGGCAAGAGAATTGCCTAAGCCCAAGAGCTGGAGGTTGCTGTGAGCTGTGACTCTATGGCACTCGACTGAGGGCGATAGAGTGAGACTCTGTCTCTACAAAAAAAAAAACCCATAAAGTAGTATAAAGGAGATATGGTTGCAATTTTAAATAGGGTGGTCTTGAAAGTCCTTGTTGAGCAGGTGAGATTTGAGCAAAATCCTGAGAGAAGCAACAATATAAGTTTTGTGAGTATTAGGGAAAAGTTTATCAGCCAAAGAGCCAGTGCAAAGGCCCGGAAGTGGGGCTAGAGTGTTTGAGGTACAGAAAGGAGGACAGAGAGGGGAATGGGAGAAACTAGCAGAACAGGAGGTTGGAGACGCAATCCGGAGCCAGGTCACATAGGGCCAGAGCATACATTGTCTAGACAGAGCCAAAAGTATTTCCTTACGGAAAATTTGGAAAGGATGGGTTGGTTGTAGAATGTGTGAGAAAGAAAGGATCGAGGAAGACTCTAAGGCTTTTGACCGAAGCAACTGGAAGGATGATGATGCCATCAGCTGAGATAAGTTGGGCTGCAGGTAGAGCTGGGGGATAGGAAGTTCAGTTTGGGATATGTTGGGTCTGTGTCATCTATGGACATTCAAATGGAGACGCTGCATAGGCATCTGGATATTTGAGGCTGGAATTCAGGAATAAGGTCTGGGTTTGGGACGTAAATTGAGAGTTGGTTGCATACAGATGATATTTAAAGGCATTGAATTGGATAAGATCACTGAGAGTGGATGGAGAAGGGTGTTCAAGAATGGAGCTCTGGGATATTGTAAAGAAGTTAGAAAGAGGAACCAGCAAAGGAATCTGAAAAGGAACAATCAGGAGATTGCACCAGGAATTCATAGCATCCTGGGAACCGAGTGAAGAAAGTATATCAAAGAGGAGGGGACAATTGATAGTGTAAGATGCCATGAAAACCGACTGCCAGACTCAGCAACTTCGAGGTCACTGGTGACCTTGAGAGGAGCAGTGTTTAGGGACTACCAGAGACAAAGCCTTATAATAATCAGAAGAAAGGAATTGGAGATAGTAAGTATAGACCATTTTTTTGTGTGTGTGTGGAGTTTTGCTAAAAGGGGGAGCAAATTAATGGAGTGGTACCTGGCAAGGAAAGCGAGGTGAAGAATAAGAATTTTTATTTTTTAATTTTGTTCAATTTTAAGATGGAAGAATTTTTTTTTTTTTTTTTTGAGACAGAGTCTCACTCATTTGCTCTGGGGTTGAGGGCCATGGTGTCATAGCTCACAGCAACCTCAAACTCTTGGGCTCAAGTGAGTCTCTTGTCTCAGCCTCCCAAGTAGCTGGGACTACCGGCACCACCACAACACCTGGCTATTTCTTAGAGACAGGAGTCTGGCTCTTGCTCAGGCTGATCTCGAACTGCTGAGCTCAAGTAATCCGCCTGCCTTGGCCTCCCAGAGTGCTAGGAGTACAGGCATGAGCCACCGCACCCAGCAAGATGGAATAATTAACAGCATATTCAGAAGAATGCCCACCAATTATGTTTGCCTTTAAGAACATTGCTTGTGGCTCAGTGTCTGTAGCTCAGATGACTAGGGCGCCAGCCACATACACTGCAGGTGGCAGGTTCGAATCCAGCCCAGGCCTGGCAAAACAACAATGGATACTCCAACGAAAAAATAGCCGGGTATTGTGATGGGCACCTATAGTCCCAGGTACTTGGGAGGCTGAGGCAAGAGAATCGCTTAAGCCTAAGAGTTTGAGTTTGCTGTGAGCTGTGATGCCACAGTGCTCTACCCAGGGTGACAGCTTAAGACTCTGTCTTAAGAAAAGAAAAAAAACATTGTTTGTATCTAGATCAGCCCTTGCTCAACACACCAGCCTTACATTTGGAACTCTGATTTCTGGTTTGGGAATTACTACTAAGTACATCTAAAGTACAGACTATGGCAGGTTGTGACAGGTACACACTGAACTATAGTCATGAACAGACTATATTATTTTCAGAATTCTTTCTCATGAGCAATATGCTTAGGTTAAGTAAATTATCTGATGTCACACAGATGGTAAAGCTGAAGCTTGAAACAGCTTCTGGCCTTGGTAATGTAATTTAGGGTCCCAGTTGCAGAGTTAAAGAGTAAGGGGGGAAAGCTGAGAGGAGGAAACGAATAAAGGAATTGGAGGAGGAGCACAGCAAAGAGGAAGGAAGAGGAGAGGAGGGAAGTGGGAGATCTGGAGGGTAATGCAGGAATTAAAAGTACCATATAAAATCTCTAACAAAAAATGTTTGGAAACTCTGGCCTGCCTATAATCTGACAATCCATATAAAGTCCTTAACACAAGGCCTGGGTCACAGTCACCTCTCGGTAAGTGTCAGCTGCTGTCATCATCCTCACCATCAGCGTCACCATTTCCATTGTCTCCATCCACAAATATACGTCATGATCCTTGCCAACCCAAAATATTATTGCCAATCAGATTATAAAAAATTGTGCAACTCTACACTCTTTTCTTGTACTGTCCTGAGCATGTTTCCATTTTACCCCTAGCTTTACCATTCATCATTATTTTAACAAGGATTTATCAAGCACCTACCCATACAGGTGCACATTATTGTTTATTTCCTCTGCAAGTATAATTTAGTTTTGCATCATGAACACATAGAGAATGCTCAGAAATTCCTAGATAAATAGGGCCGGGTAGGGTGGTTCACGCCTGTAATCCTAGCACTCTGGGAGGCCAAGGCAGGAGGATTGCTTGAGCTCAGGAGTTCAAGACCAGCCTGAGTAAGAGTGAAACCCCATCCCTAATAAAAATAGAAAAGTCAACCAGGCATTGTGGCAGGTGCCTGCAGTCCCAGCCTACTCCGGAAGCTGGGATAGGAAGATCGCTTGAGCCCAGGAGTTTGAGGTTGCTGTGAGCTAGGTTGACGACATGGCACTGTAGCCTGGGCAATAGGAAAAAAAATTCTTAGATAAACAAGTGGAGCATGGGTATCCTTTGACTTTCTGCTCTTAAGAGTTTGTCTCCCTCTGTATTTTTCTGACTTCAGCCATCAGATCTTTTCTTGCAGTGACCACGTTAAGAGCAACCTCGTGGACCTGAATCCCAGTCAATGCTCGGCCCAGGTGTGCAGCTTGGCCTCCCTCACCAGAAGCTTTTTCTCTAACTGAACTTCTTTCCAGCTCTTTTTGTGTCCCTTCCCCCAAGGTATTCTTCTTCTCCATTTTTAAGAAGAATAATCATCAGCATTTTCCCCTTTTTTCAGAGCACCAGGAAGTCCCTTCTTTCTCTCTCAAAATCTGACTCAGGGGCGGCGCCTGTGGCTCATGGAGTAGGGTGCCGGCCCCATATATCAAAGGTGGCAGGTTCAAACCCAGCCTCGACCTAACTGCAAAACAGAAAAATAGCCGGGCATTGTGGTGGGCGCCTGTAGTCCCAGCTAGTCAGGAGGCTGAGGCAAGAGAATCGCCTAAGCCCAGGAGTTGGAGGTTGCTGTGAGCTGTGTGACGCCACGGCACTCTACCGAGGGCGATAAAATGAGACTCTGTCTCTACAAAAAAAAAAAAAATCTGACTCATTACCTTCTGCAGCCAGCAGTGGTGTGAGCTACAAAATCATAGAATTAAGAGTTGAGGTCACCAGATGTGGACACCGAGGCTCCAGGAAGTGACAGCTGAGTGAGTAAATGGCTGATCCCAGGACTCCTGACAGCTGATACCCTAGTATCAGGGCACACAAGTAAGAGTCATTCACTAGACAGGGCAAGAGCACAGAGAGTTAGTCCCACACAGCTTCCATAAAAATGCAGCCATCTGCCAGGTAATTTTCTGTTTCCTGTGCTCAGGAGGACAGATCTCCTAGTTTGAACCTTGATTCTCTGCTCGTGACCCCTCCCAGGTTACTCTGACGGCTGAGACCTCATGTAGTTACATTTCCTGGCCCCGGAAGAGTCTCCACCTTCTTCTGACCAAAGAGCGATACATCTCCTGCCTCTTCTCGGCTCTGCTGGGCTACGACATCTCAGAGAAGCTCTATACCCTCAATGACAAGCTCTTCGCTAAGTTCGGGCTGCGCTTTGACATCCGCCTCCCCAGCCTGTACCACATCCTGGCTCCCGCTGCCCCAGAGACAGGACCTGAGTCAGAGAAGGACAGCGAGGAAGCCCTTGAACCAGCCGCAGGCCCTCCTCGGGCCAGCCCCACATCTGACCAGCAAACGCCACCCTGTTCTCCCCCTCCAGCAGCCACCAACCTTCCTGCACCTCCCTCCCGGGCCAGGATGTCCCGGCCCGACAGCAGCATCCTGGGTGAGGACTCCACCAGTCTGGTGCTGGAGGATTTTGAGGAGGTGTCGGGATCAGAATCGTTTATGGATTATAGGAGTGATGGGGAGTACATGAGGTGAGGGGAGAACTAACACAGGCACTGTCGCCAGCCCAGGAATCCGTGTAAGTACTCCGAAGGAAGCTGCCACACGTCCCTGCCAGTCGCTAGCCTTGACTCAGCTTGTTAGGGCAAACAACTGTCTTAGGGGAGCGTTCCTCTGAGAGGACTCCCAGGAAGGGCATTACCCCAACTCTGCAGTTAGCAACTCACGACGGGTGCGTGCAAGGGGCGAAGAATGTTTAACACTCCTTGATTATTAACTATAGTTGCATTTTGGAGAGGGGGCTGATTGCAGTCTGAGCAGGCAGGTCAGTGGCTGCTAAATGTTTTTGCAGGTTTACACTAATAGGCCACAGCTGGAGCTCAAGAGGACTTTATTTGTGGCATGCCTTTTAAAGGAAAAAGAATGCTGGCAGGGTTTTCGTTCTTATTGATTGTCTTCTCAGCATGGGGTCAGTTCTAGAAAGCAGTTATTATTTAGCCTGGACTGGACAGGTATTTCTGTCCAATTTCAGACAGGTATTTCAGCCTCTTTAGCGTATTTTAAAGAGGCTTGTGATTAGAGGCGAATAGCTCCAGGAGGAAAACGTCCCCATCTTGATTTCCTCTTGCCAGTTGGAGAATGTGTTTGTTGATGACCCCAGATCTCTATCCAGAGAACTGGATACCGCTCTGATCAAATGTTAGTGTGATCAGGTACGTAGATGGCAGCCTGGCTTTCCCCAGAAACCCTGCCTGTGGGCAGTAGGATGGGTATGAGTCTGCAGGACCTAAAGTACAGGCAGGATTTCCCTCGTAGGAGCGCAGACGGAAAATGCTGTACTCAGTAGTTCTGGGAATTGCTTTCATGTTCCCCTGGCTGCTCTCTCAGTGCTGTGACATTTTCCTCTGGAAGTCCACCCACCCATGATGGAGGCCTGGCTTTTCCCGAGGAAAATCCCACCTCGTTTGGAAGGCATTTCTAGGCAAGAGGGGCCCAAAGAAACACACCAGTCCTTGGGAAGCACCAAAGAATTTCCTGAGAAGCCAACCCAGTGCGGAAGGCCTCCAGGGTACACAAAGCGAATGAGCGGATGTTTGTGTATTTCGAACAACAATTTATATAAATGAGGAAGCGGGCAAAAGAGGTGAGTGATCAGAGGTTAGCTAAGGGGTCTTACAGATGCGGATTCGTAATCTCCTGTGGATCTAACACCCATCCCTCTGATGGCTTCCCCCCTTTGCACCAGCCGCTCTCCTGACCTCTTTCCCGTCATGCTGCTGTCGCCTTCCTGCTTCTTCATCCCTCTCTGTGTACTAGCTGTGGCCACGGGCCCTGTCTCTGCGCGGCGTGCCGGCCACAGAGCACTCCTCAACTCACGCAGATCTGTTTTCTTGTGTTTTCTCTCTGGTTTCATTCTCTTCCCCGAGTTGTAGTCTCTCTTCTCTGACTTCTGCTTGGCCCTTGGCTGTCTCCGTTTGCTGCTCTTGAGTCCCTTTTCTTCTTCACAGCATTGAGAGAGCATCTGGGGGAACATGAAAGCAATTTCCCAGAACTACTGAGTACAGCACTTTCCGTAAAGGCTCCTGCGAGGGAAATCCTGCGTGCACTTCAGGCCCTGCAGATTCTCAGTTCATTTCTCCCTCTCTGTCCTCTGCCTCTTCTCTCATCTGATTGTTTCTATATTATTTTCCTCCTATTGCCTCCTTTTTCTTTTCCCCACTCTCCTCCTTTGCTTTATCTCTTCATCTTCAACCGTGGCTGTACCCTCATCTTATTAGCTTTGAATCCTCACTCTTCCAAGATCAGTATGTTCCCCACAATGGAAGGTGTGAAAACTCGAGGAATGTTTTCCAAACATTAGGTGGCAGGCAGCTTGGTAAATAAGAAAGCGACCAGGAGTGGGAGCCCAGTGTCCTGGCCCCTGTGTCTGGCTCTGTTCCTAATCAAATATGTAACTTTTTGCAAACCGTACACCGTCACTGACCTTGCTTTCTCCATTTGAGTTTGTTGGACCACCTGTCCCCAAGAGCCTTCTTGAACTGATGTGAGAAGGGAAAAGAGGAGTTTTTCAGGGGAGGAAAAGAGAAGCATTCAGTCAGCAGTGCAGTGGACACAGCCCCGGGACATCTGAGTGTCTTTAACAAGAAATTTCTGCTGTTTTCACTATGATTTCTCTGGTGACTTGGCACCATCCTTCCTCATGGTGGTGGGTCCTGCTTGACTAGAAGTTCACTCCCTACAGTGAACTGCCTGTAAAGAAGCTGTCACCTACCATGTGATTACAGTGTGGACATTCTGTGTCAAAGGAGGTCACAGCTCAGCCTCCAAGTCCTTAACCCTTAATACTATCAAATGAAATGCCTTGTGCAGCGCCTGTGGCTCAGTGAGTAGGGCCCCAGCCAAACTGCAACAACAACAACAACAAAAAATAGCCGGGTGGTGTGGCAGGTGCCTGTGGTCCCAGCTTCTTGGAAGGCTGAGGCAAGAGAATCGCCTAACCCCAAGAGCTAGAGGTTGCCGTGAGCTGTGTGATGCCACAGCACTCTACTGAGGGCAAAAAGGTGACTGTCTCTAAAAAAAAAAAAAAAAAGAAGAAGAAATGCCTGTTTCCAAACTCAGCCTTTCCTGAAAATCAAGATAAGAAAATTACTAATGTAACTCACATTCTAAAATACCAGCATTTATAAAGACAGGACATTTTTGGTGTTTGTTAAAGTCATAGAGAGAAAGAAACAATGCATTGTTTACTTTTCAAACCATAGAATTTTCAGGCTCGGCGCCTGTGGCTCAGCGGGCTAAGGCGCCAGCCAAGTACACCTGAGCTGGCGGGTTCGAATCCAGCCCGGGCCAGCCAAACAACAAAGATGGCTGCAATCAAAAAAAAAAAAAAATGGCCAGGCGTTGTGGCGGGCGCCTGTAGTCCCAGCTACTTGGGAGGCGGAGGCAGGAGACTCACTTGAGCCCAGGAATTGGAGGTTGCTGTGAGCTGTGATGCCACCGCACTCTAGCCAGGGTGACAGCTTGAGGCTCTGTCTCAAAAAAAAACCATAGAATTTTCAAAACCACTTAAAAACATGATGAGACTGGCTAAATTTCAGATGGTTTCAATTTCGTCTGTGATAATGGAAAGATTTACCCTTAACTCTTTTTTTGGAATTGTGTTTTTAGATATTTGGTTTGACTTATTTACCACCAAACTCCTCGCAAGGTTATTACAGTGTAATGAATGAGCATATTCCCTTATGACTGGTGGCAATTTACTATCATTTCCTTCATAAAGTGGCGCACAATTCACCACCTATTTCCTGGCTCTTTAGTTACTGAAATTTTAAGCTCATTGCTCTTTATCCCAGCACAGCACTTACATAAGGGGCATGAAGTTGGCTGCACTCTGGATCATTAGGATGACATAGCCTTGTCACACTGACACCAGTGCTTGTCTCTCTCCCCAGTCCAATTTAAGACCAACTAAAAATAGAGCTCTTTCTGGAGCTCTTTTTTGAAGAGAGTACATTTTTTAGCCCAGTGGTGCCCAGAATTGAACTGAAAATGGGTGCTGCTGCTTTTAACAGGCAAGGCCATGCCTTGGGGTCCTGAATTCATGCTGGGTCTTCCCACCGGATCTCACATTATGTTGCCTTCACTAGAAATTTTCTATTTAATTCTATGAGCACTCTCCACAGTGTTCCATTCTGTGTCTTATGAACAGAAGATTCTCAGTGGATGAGGAGCTCGTCTTTTAGAAATGCATTTCTCAGGTGGTCTATTGGGTTAAATAATGAGTCTATTATCACAGACTGAATTGAAAGCTGTCTGAAATCTGGCCAACTTTTTATTTTGTTTTTACTTTGTTCTGAAAACTCTGTGATTTTTTTTTTTTTTTTTGAGACAGAGCCTCAAGCTGTCACCCTGGATAGAGGGCCGTGGCATCGCAGCTCACAGCAACCTCCAATTCCTGGGCTCAAGCGAGTCTCCTGCCTCTGCCTCCCAAGTAGCTGGGACTATAGGCGCCGGCCACAACGCCCAGCCATTTTTTACTTGCAGCCATCATTGTTGTTTGGCGGGCCCGGGCTGGATTCGAACCCGCCAGCTTAGGTGTAGTGGCTGGCACCTTAGCCCATAGAGCCACAGGCGCCGAGCCAAACTTTGTGATTTTAAAAGTACAAAATATATGTTGTTTCTTTTCTCTCTGTTATTTAAATAAATGGATAATAAAGAGATTACAATTTGGAGGCCACTTGTGGTCAGGGAGCCAATGCAGCCAGCATTTACTAGCCATCTAGAACATAGTTCAGCCACTGACCTAGATAATCCCATGATAATAACTGAAAAAATTGAAGCTGTCTAATCTGCAAGAAAAGAGAACATGTAATATCTTCAAATTTTAAAAAGAATAGGAATTAGAATTTGACTTAATTTGGTGTGGTTCTTGTGGGTAGAAATTGAATTAAAGGCTGAAAGTTATAAAGAGAAGGATTTTAGCTTCGTGCACATGTTAATAATGGACTCCTCACGGGGTCCTAAGTTCCTCATCCTTGAAAGAATCCAAGCAGGGACCAGAAGAAATCTCAGAAATTATACAAGGTGATTTAGGCTCTGGGAAAAGTTTGCCCTGTATTATTCCTTTTGAGGTCCCTCTGACTCTGTGATTCTGTGTTTCTAAGATCTGGAGTCTAGTACCGCCACTTAACTATCATTAAGAACAGGTTCCTCAGTCCCAGTGCGGTGACTCACTCCTGGAACCCTAGCCTTCGGACAGCCAAGCTGGAAGATCGCTTGAGCTCAGGAGTTCAAGACCAGCCTGAGCTAGAGCAAGACCCCCTCTTTACTAAAAATAGAAAAATAAACCAGGCGTTGTGGCAATTGCCCGTAGTCCCAGCTACTCAGGAGGTGGAGGCAGGAGAATTGCTTGAGCCCAGGAGTTTGAGGTTGCTGTGAGCTAGGCTGAGGTCATGGTAGTCTAGTCCAAATAACGAAGGGAGACTCTGTTTCAAAAAAAAGCTGATTCCTTATCTGCAGAAGGAAACTGCTGTGCCTCTGTTTACCTTACCAGGTTGTGAGGAGTCATTGAAATAAAGTTTGTGAAACACAAGTGTAACGTGTTGAAAAGGTGTTATGTGGACAATTATTTAGCAATCTCCCCTCCCCTCCCAGACAGATGATTTTTCCTCTTATTTCCCTCTGTCCCTCCCCTGTCCCCCTTACCTGCTCGGGAGGAGACAGTACCATCTCGCCGTAATCAAGCGCTTTCCCTCAGAAGTGGATGTAGGTGCTGTGGTAGCTCTAAGTGCTGGTAAACAGCGCTCTTCTCACAGAACCCCTGGAAAGATTCCTGGGGGCAGAAAACATGCTCTTGAAAGTGGCATGGCCAGAGGTGAGGGGTCTCTGGTGATGGTGCTACCTCTGCCTGCCACAGGTTTTGTGTGTCAGGTAAGTTAGAGGCACAGTTCCCTCTGCCCTCGGGATCACAGCAGCCCGGGAGTACCCCTGCTGTTCCCAGGTTATGTTACTCTTTTTTTTTTTTTTTACAGAGACAGAGTCTCACCTTGTCCCCCTTGGTAGAGTGCCCTGGCGTCACACAGCTCACAGCAACCTCCAGTTCTTGGGCTTAGGCGATTCTCTTGCCTCAGCCTCCAGAGTAGCTGGGACTACAGGCACCCGCCGCAATGCCCGGCTATGTTTTTGTTGTTGTTTGGCCGGGGCTGGGTTTGAACCCGCCACCCTTGACATATGGGGCCGGCGGCCTACTCACTGAGCCACAGGCGCCGCCCCGTTCCCAGGTTATTCTTCTAGTTCTGTTTCACAGGCCTCATTTTCCTTCCCATCATTTTGTAAAAATAAAAGTCAAGAGTCTTACAAAACTTGTTTTCCATATAGGGCTTTGATTTTTTTAAAAAACTCAGTAGAGTTAGATGAGAAGTTTTATAGATCATAGGAAGCAACAAAAGCGGTCCTGGTCTCCACACCTACAAAGTAAAAGGACTGGACTAGATAACTTCAAAGCTGACTCACTCTAATATTCTAGAATGAAACGATCTGAAGGGACGGCCGCCCAACCGTGCCCGTATTACACAGTTAAAACCCTGGAACTGGTGGAGGAGGAGAAAATCCGAAGGAACCTTGTGAAGTTAGGCAAGCTGTCTGGAGCCATGGTGCTGAAATCCTCCCTCTTTTTCTTTCCACAGCTCCTAGAAGTCCTCTCCAGAGCTACCCTCAAGTTATGTCCAGGGGACAGGCCCCTTTGGCTCCAATCCACACTCCTGAACTTTAAGGATCATTGGACTGTCGTTTCCCTCTGGCCAGCACAACTCTCTTCCATGTTCACTGGACACCCACAGACACCCCTCTTCTTACCCACTGTGAGGCTCACAGGCCGGCTGGGAGTACACATAGAAAGGGTCAGCACCGTAGCTACACCCAGGCCCCCAACTGACCTTGAGAAAGTCTCATTCAGAAACCTTCCTCCAGGAGAAGGGCTCCTGGATACAAAAGTACAGATTCCATCCTTTACTGGCTGCAGAATCCTGGGCAAGGTCCCTAATCTCTCTGACTCTCTGACGCTCATCTGTAAAGTGGGGATTATGAAACCTAGCTCACAAGGTTGTTGTGAGAATCAAACAAGTTTATTTAGGTAAAGCACCCTAGGACATGGCGTGGCACCCAGTAAGCACTCAATAAATCACTCACCTCCTTTCCCTATGTTGTGTCTTTGAATTATCTGTAAGGGTCAATGGAGTCAGCTCTCCAAGAAATTGTTTGTTGTTTTTTTTTACAGACAGAGTCTCACTTTATTGCCCTGGATGGAGTGCCATGGCGTCACACAGCTCATAGCAATCTCCAGCTCCTGGGCTTAGGTGATTCTCTTGCCCCAGCTTCCCGAGTAGCTGAGACTACAGGCGCCCACCACAACGCCTGGCTTTTTTCTGTTTTGCAGTTTGGCCGAGGCTGGGTTTGAACCCACCACCTTCAGTATATGGGGCTGGCGCCCTACTCAATGAGCCACAGGAGCCGCCCTCCAAGAAATTTTTTTTTTGTTTTTTTTTTTGTTTTTTTGCAGTTTTTGGCCGGGGCTGGGTTTGAACCCGCCACCTCCAGCATATGGGGCTGGCGCTCTACTCACTGAGCCACAGGTGCCACCCCCTCCAAGAAATTTTTATTGATTTTTTTTATTTTTCAATTGAGGTTCAATGATAGAAGGAGAAATTTTAAAACCTAGTGTTCCCTAAGGCTTTTAAGTTCAACTTACAAATCTCTTATTCTATTGACCTATCTAATACTATACAATAGTTTTTTAAAGGATTTTTACAAACTTAATTAGGTTTTCTTAAACTTTTTTTCTTTTTTTTTGTAGAGACAGACTTTCACTTTATTGCCTTCAGTAGAGTGCAGTGGTGTCATCACACAGCTCACAGCAAACTCCTGGGCTTAGGCGATTCTCTTGCCTCAGCCTCCCGAATAGCTGGGACTACAGGGGCCTGCCACAATGCCCAGCTATTTTTCTGTTTTTTGCAGTTCGGCTGAGGCTAGGTTTGAACCTGTCACCTTTGGTATATGGGGCCAGCGCCCTACTTGATGAGCCACAGGCGCTGCCCAGGTTTTCTTAAACATTTAAGAGTGAATTTATAAATGTAATACATCCCATTTTCGTTTTTTCTTAAATATTTCCACATACGTTTTAGTTACCTATTGCTAAAGGGACAACCTATTGCAAAGTCTAAGACAATGACTTAAACTAGTTATAATTTTATAATTTATTTTGATCATAAATATGGATCTGGACTGGGCTCAATTAGGCTGTTCTCAAGGTTTTTTATGCTATGGCAATCAGATAGCAGCCGGGGTTAGAAGTATCTCAGAGCCTTCTTTATTCACCTATCTGCCACCTAGTCTGGGAAGACTCCAACAATTGAGGGCAGGAATAGCTAGATCGCTCTCTCTTTCTCAAAAGTTTCATTTTTATTGCTGTGTGCTCTATCATATGAATATATCACTATTCTACTACTGGTGGGCATTTGGATGGGAGTAGTTTTGAGCTTGGGACAATTACAGATAGTGTTGCTAGGAACATGCTTTACCTTTGAGTATGCGTATGTATACATTTCTTGGATATACACCCAGCAGGGGAATTATTCAGGCAATTATTATATATACACTCTGCTATAGTAATACTGCCAAAGAGTTTTCCTAAGTGATCGTACCAGTTTACATTCCTACTAGCAGTGCTTCTGATCCTCCCTAATGGTTGGCATTTTTTCCCCATTTTAGCCATTTGGACATATGTGGCAGAGTATCATTATGGTTTTAATCTTCATTTGCCTGATGAATAATAAGGTTGAGTACCTTTTCTTGTTTTGGGGGGGCACATTGCTAAGCTGTACTGTCAAGTGTCTATTCTAGTTTTTTGTTCATTTCTCTGTTTGCTTTTTCTTATTGACAAAGCAGTTCTTTACCTATCAGGTTACACACATACTTATATTCAAATATATCCTACTTTGCTTATCTTTTTTTCCTCTAAATGGTGCCACTTGTTGAACATAAGTTCTTTCAATGTAGTAGGTATCAGTCTATTCTGCTGTAATTAGTGCTTTCTATGTCATATTTAAGAAACCTTTTCCTCCCCTGAAGATATTCTCCCGTATTACTGCGTTACCTTCTACATATTTTATTGTTTTACAGTTCACAGTTAGGCCTACAATCAACCTGGATTTGGTTTTTGTATATGATGGGAAGGGTCAAGACTGATTATTTTCCATGTGGAAATCCTTCCGAGCACTACTTATTGAGATGATTGTCCTACCCCCACCAGGGCTCAGTGGCCCCTTTGTCATAAATCAAATGTTCTTGTGTCTGTAGGTCTGTTTGGGTGTTCTCTACTCTGTTCTGTTGGTCTATTTTTCCATCCTTTGACAGTACCACCTAGTTGTGATTATTATAGCTTTACAGTAAGTTTTGCTATTTGGTGCTTTTCAAATTTCGTTCTTCAAATCTTGGTTATTCTTGGCCTTTCTCTTTGTAGTTCCATAAAAATTTTTAGACAAATTAATTTTTTTTTTTTAAGACAGAACCTCAAGCTGTCACCCTGGGTACAATGCCATGGCATCATAGCTCACAGCAACCTTAAACTCTTAGGCTCAAGTGATCCTCTTGCCTCAGTTTTTTTCTACTTTTAGTAGAGATGGGGGTCTCACTTTTTTTTGTGCTCAGGCTGGTCTTGAATTTATAAGCTCAAGCAATCCACCCACCTCAGCCTCCCAGAGTGCTAGGATTACAGGCATGAGTCACTGCACCCAGCCTAGACAAATTTAAAAAACAACAACAACAAACCCTGGGTGGCGCCTGCGGCTCAGTGAGTAGGGCGCTGGCCCCATATGCTGAAGGTGGCGGGTTTAAACCCAGCCTCAGCCGAACTGCAAAACAAAAAATAGCCAGGCGTTGTGGCCGGCACCTGTAGTCCCAGCTACTCGAGAGGCTGAGGCAAGAGAATCGCCTAAGCCCAGGAGTTGGACGTTGCTGTGAGCTGTGTGACCCCACAGCATCTACTGTGGGTTATAAATTGAGACTCTGTCTCTACCAAAAAAAAAAAAAAACCCTGTTGGGATTTTTATTAGAATTTCATTCAGATCTTTCTCACCTCTCCATCATGAGAGGGACCAACTTCTGACTTTCTTTGGGAAGTGCTCTAACTTTTCTCTTTGTTCTTTCTAAATAAAATTTCTCTTTTTCTTAAAAAAAAAAAAAGATTATATTCATGTTGTGGATCAAGTTGGTAAAGAATTACTATCTTTATGATACTGATTTTTCAATCCATGAACACGGTTTAGCACATCAATTACTTTGGTCTTATTTATTTTCTCTCAATAGTGTTTTGTAGTTTTCCATGTCAATGTCCTTGCAGCTTGTTTTCAGATTTATTTCTAGGCTTGTGGATGAATTTGATGTGATTGTAAATGCTATCACTTAATCTTTTTTGCGTTTTAATTGCTTATTGCTGATACATAGAAATACAATTCATTTTTGTATCTTCCACTTCTATTAAGTGATCTTGATAAATTCATTTCCATTCTAATCGTTAATCCATATAGTCTTCAGTATTTTCCATAGATAAAAGTATGTCATCTGTAAATAATGACTGACAGGTTCGTTTCTTTATTCCTGACTTAGACCCTCTTCCTCCACTTATTCCCCCTCCTTCTTTTCATGCTGCGTCTTTTGGTGCCTTATCATACTGGGTAGGACCTTCAGGACAGAGTAGAAGGGAGGATAGAAGATATCCTTCTCTCACACCTGGCCTCCAGGAAAATGTTTTCAGTATTTTATATACGAAATATATAATTATATTATATAATATGATGTGTGCTGTTAGGTTTTTATAATACACATTATATAATATGATGTGTGCTGTTCGGTTTTTATAATACTCTTACCAGATTAAAGAAATTCTCTTCTATTTTTAATTGGAATGAATATTATATTTTATCCAGTAATTTTTCTACATTTGATGTTGAGAATTACATTAATAGATAGCAAATGTTAAAACACCTTGCATTGCTGGAACAAACCCAATTTATTCCTGGAATAAATGCTATATTATGATACATTCCCCTTTTTGCGTATTTCTGGACTTGGTTTGAAAATATTTTGTTTAGGATTTTTGCGTCTAGGTATCTTGTAATATTGTCAGGTTTGGGAGGGGTTTGTTTGTGTTTTTTGAGACAGAGTCCCACTGTTGCCCTCGGTAGAGTGTCATGGCATCAGAGCTCACCTGCCTCAGCTTTCCAAGTACCTTGGACTCCAGGCGCCCCCCACAGTACCCTGCTAGTTTTTCTTTTTTTTTTTTTTTTTGAGACAGAGCCTCAAGCTGTCGCCCTGGATAGAGTGCTGTGGCATCACAGCTCACAGTAACCTCCAATTCCTGGGCTCAAGCGAGTCTCCCGCCTCCGCCTCCCAAGTAGCTGGGACTACAGGCGCCCACCACAATGCCCGGCCATTTTTTGGTTGCAGCCGTCCTTGTTGTTTGGCAGGCCCGGGCTGGATTTGAACCCGCCAGCTCAGGTGTACGTGGCTGGTGCCTTAGCTTGTTAAGCCATAGGCGCCGAGCCTAGTTTTTCTATTTTTAGTAGAGACAGGGTCTCGCCATTGCTCAGGCTGGTCTTGAACTCCTGAGCTCAAGCAATCCATCCACCTCCACCTCCCAGAGTGCGAGGGTTACAGGTGTGAGCTACCACACTGGCCCCTTTCTCTTCCTGACATCATGGTTTCCTGTAGACTCCCACACAAATCTTGAAGTGAAATTATAAGTGATGATATTGGCAGTTTTACAGCTAATTGTCATTGAATTTCTATACTCACATCTGCTTCTCACTCAGAAATTTACCTGGAGATCATGAGACTTTATTTCACTTTTAGTTTACTTCTCTGACTTGATACTTCCCCAAAGTTTCTGGCACAGCACACAATCACCAACTGTCACATGATTTCTTTGCTTCCATAGGGGAAGCCCAGGGCAGTCAGTGGACAAATCAGATTAGTTCAGCCTGTGAACTGAACCTTTGACTAAGAGCCAGGCAGTTCTATCCCTGAAATCCTATTCATCCATCAAAGCCAGTACAAATGCTCTCTTCCTTCCCATTCTCTCCCTCCCCCTCCCCCAGGGTTTACCCCCCTCACTTCGGAACTCTGAGCATCTTCTGGGACCCTGTCCCTCCGTTCCCCCCTCTCCAGGCACCGGAGGCTGGGAGGTTCTTGTTTATTGCTGTGGTGCCATCTCCTCACACAGGGCCATGTGTGTGTCATTTGGTTGGCAATTCTTAAACCTTTGTTAAACTCCACTGCTTCTTACTAGAACTATTTATTTATCCATTTCAACATGGGTAAAGTTAACACTTGGGATTTCAGAGACTTCTAGTTTCACTTGCCAGCTTTCTTTTGCTTGTGCAACCCAGGAAGAAAGAAGACCAGTTCAAGGATGGGTGCTTAAATCCAGAGCCTCACAAAGGGAACAGACAGGAAAGGACCGATCGCAAGCACATTTTGAAGAAATTGAGAGACAGTGTCTGAATATAAATCAGGGAATGACTTTAAAAAAAAAAAATTTTTAGCACTATGGTGTTGTAAGTCAAAGAAGACTCAGGCTTGAAGCCTGGATGATTGCACGATGGTGGTAGTTATTACCATTAAAAGAAGAGGGACGACTTTGGGGAAGATGTTGGTCCGAGTTTGGATAAATTGAGTTTGGGTTATTTTCAGGACACGAAATGGACACATAAAGGAAACAGTTGTGTTTTCATAGATGAGGGGTGCATACGGAGGATCAGAGAGGACTGATCCCTCATAGGAGCAGAGAAAGGACTCAGGCGCTGGGACAGTCTCACCACTCCCAAGCTCTTCTTATGGGGAAAAAGCCAACCTCCTTGGGGATGGGGGAGTCTGTGAGGGTCACCCAGATCCTGGGGTGTGCCCAGGAGTGAGGACAGTGAGGGGAATGCTGTCAGTCACTTGGCAAACCCCTCAGCAAGGAGGTCTAGGCTGCTGGGTGAAACTCAGCCATTAGAGAAGATTTATGTTTCAACATAATATCCTTTGCATGCAACCACATTTTTCTTCTTAAAGAGATTTTTAAATGTTAAAATGTAATATTGACAGGTGAAATTTTAAAACAAGATAAATAAATGAAGACCATACCTGACGTCTGCCCCTTAATGAAAAGATGTCAACCCCTTCTGTGCCTGTCCTCCTCTCCCTGCCTTTTTCTACACTATTAAGATTATCATCTTCACGGCTCAGAGCCTGTAGCTCAGTGGCTAGGGTGCCAGCCACATAAACCGGAGCTGGCAGGTTCGAATCCAGCCCGGGCCAACTACAACCTTAAAATAGCCAGGCATTGTGGCGGGCACCTGTAGTCCCAGCTACTTGGGAGGCTGAGGGAAGAAAATCGCTAAAGTCTAAGAGTTTGAGGTTGCTATGAGCTGTGACTCCACAGCACTCTACCCAGGTCAACAGCTTGAGACTCTGTCCCCCCCCCCCCACTCCCAAAAAAAGATTATTGTCTTCAATTCAAGGAGCTCTTACTGCATGCTCATGATGAATTATGCTGGGGAGTGGTAGGACACAGAGAAAGAGAAAACAGCCCCTGCCTTTACAATCTCATCATAGACGCTTACATGCAGTGAGCTATTAACCACCATTGCACAGCAGCCTAGGATATGACATAAAGGTCACCAGGTTTCCTGGCGGAGACAGAATTGAAAGTGGAACTTGAATGATTGGTAGACTCTGAAAGGAGGAGTGGGAAGCAGTAGCAACATCACAGGAGAATACTGGCTCCAGCACAGGGGAGAAAACGGCAGATAATTTTAGTTAGGCAGAGGGGGGCCAGATCTACCTAAGATGTTTTGGTTGCAAGTACTAGACACCGGCTTGCACAGGCCAAACTGTATGACATGGTGGGGAGAGCCCAGACTCTGAAGTCAGCTGGCCTTGGAGTTAATCCTGATTTCACCCATTCTAACTGTGCCATGGGTAAGTTACTTAATTTCCCCAGCTTTCGTTTTCATTATGTAAAATGAAATAATACATGGCATTATTAGGGAGGATAAAATTCGATAATTTGAGTAGGGTGACTCTGGAACTCTACCTGGCACATATTAAATGTTCAGAAAGTTTTCTTTTTTGTTTATAATGTTAATATACAATATTATCAATATAATGATATTGATAATAATGATTAAGGAAAGGAGAATTGATTATAAGGACACAGGGGTGTCTTGTGGAATTCAGAGTCAGGATTGATGCTGGGTTTGATGCTGGGAGAAACAAAGCCACCAGGAATACAAGCACCATCTTCTCTTCCTGCTTCCTCAGGAGACCTGCAACATGTTTCTCTTTCCCTGCCTACTAGTTGTCCCTGTATTTCTCTCCTTATTGTAGATGATTGCCCTCAGCTCCTGAATTCATATGTTACAATTCCAACTACTGGAAGTACCGATTGCCTCTTAGTCATAATTCTAAACTTGCAGGAAGGAAATCTCACTTGTCCCGATGGAGTCAAGTGTCTGCTTCTGGTCATACAGTACAACGGGACTGCCCATTTTGTAGATTTTAGCTTTCAGTGAAAGGGATGACCTTTGAGTTCAAAAGACCACTCAAAATGTCTAGGTGCCTACTAGAGCACTCTGCCCCAAGGAATGGTTTTTTGAAGATGTCTGCTGGATGCCTGTAGCTCAGTGGTTAGAGCACCCGTCCTGGGCACCAGGGATGGGAGCAAGGAGGAGAGTTTAAACCCAGCCTGGGCCTGCTTAACAACAACAACAACAACATAAAAAAGGAAGACCTCTGATAGACAATCATTGTTGTCTCAGGATTTAAGTGAGGAATGAGTATATTCTATCCTTCAGACTTTATAGAGGATAACATTAAGGAAAATTCCACTCCAAATTTGTCTCCGAAATAGATCTTTGTAGTCTAGGAGTGAAGATAAGTTATGCCTAGGTAGCAGAATATCATGTTGATACATAACCAGTGACTGCATCCCTTCCCCCAAATTGTTACCCGGTGACATACCTTTTTAGGGCAGTAAACCACAAAGGATCTGCTCCGTCAATGAAGACTGACAAACAGAAAAAAAAAAAAAATTCAAGTCAGATGTGTGGCTTTTGCTATTTTAAAAAAAATGATGTGGGAGAATATTAGATCAAGAAAGGATAAAAACTAATAACAATTAGAGTGGAAATTAATGAAATAGAGAATAGAAAACCAAAGTTAGTTCTTTGAAAATAACAAAACTGACAAATAATAGAGAAGATAAATTATCAAAATCAAGAACGGAAGAGGTGGCTTGGCACCTGTAGCACCATGGTTACAGCACCGGCCACATACACCCAGGCGGGCGTGTTTTAAACTAGCCCAGGCCAGATAAACAACGACAACTGCAACATAAAAACCGCCAGGCATTGTGGCAGGTGCCTGTAGTCCCAGCTACTGGGGAGGCTGAGGCAAGAGAATCTCTTAAGCCCAAGAGTTTGAGGTTGCTGTGAGCTGTAACGCTACAGCACTCTACCCAGGGCAATAGCCTGAGACTCTGTCTCAAAAAAAAAAAAAAAAAATGAAAGAGGAGATATCACTACTGACATAGAAATAAAAATGATTCGGCTGGGCACAGTGGCTCACACCTGTAATCCCAGCCCTCTGGAAGGCTGGGGCTCATGGATTGCTTGAGCTCAGGAGTTCCAGATCAGCCTGAGCACAAGTGAGACTCCATCTTTAAAAATAGCCAATTTGTAGCAGGCACCTGTAGTCCTAGCTACTTAAGAGGCTGAGGCAAGAGGATCAATTAAGGTTGTTACGAACTATGGCAACAAAGTGAAACTGTTTCAAAATAAATAAATAAATAAAAAGGATTATAAGTGAATACCATCAAGAATTACATGCTAACAAATTAGACACTATAGCTTAGATAAAATGAGAAATTCCTGGGGCGGTGCCTGTGGCTCAGTGAGTGGAATGCCGGCCCCATATACCGAGGGTGGCAGGTTCGAACCCAGCCCCAGCCAGTCTGCAACAACAAAAAAATAGCCAGGCATTGTGGTGGGCACTGTCGTCCAAGCTACTCCAGAGGCTGAGGCAAGAGAATCACCTAAGCCTAAAAGCTGGAGGTTGCTGTGAGCTGTGACCTCACAGCACTCTACCAAGGGCGACAAAGTAAGACTCTGTCTCTAAAAAAAAAAAAATGAAGAAATTCCTAAAAAGCCACAAACTCCTGAATCTAACTCAAAAGAAAAAGAAATCTGAGTAGATCTGTAACAGGTGAAGAGATTGAATGAGTGAAAAACTACCCACAAAGAAAAGCCAGTGCTAGACGGCTTCACTGGTGAGTTCTATCAGTAAATCAAGACTTAGAAGAGAAAATACCCCCTGTGACTATTTATTGATTCATTTTTTAACAAATATTTGAGAGTACTGTATGCTGGGTACTAAGGGTTATAAGAGCAGACAGGACAAAGACCCTTCTGGCCAAGGCTTGAATTTTCATGGGGAAATCTGTAGTCAAGGCACAACGTGTGATCCATTGGCAAGGGAAGCTATCACGAACTCATGGAGTCCTCATAGGACTTTATGAAGAGCTGGATTTATGTGCCCAACAACTGCTTCTCTGGTTCAGCACCTGTAGCTCAGTGGCTAGGGTGCCAGCCACATAAACCAGAACTGGCAGGTTCGAATCCAGCCCGGGCCAACCACAACCTAAAAATAGCCAGGCATTGTGGTGGGCACCTGTAGTCCCAGTTGCTTGGGAGGCTGAGGCAAGAGAATTGCTTAAGCCCAAGAGTTGGAGGTTGCTGTGAGCTGTGATGCCATAGTGTTCTACCGAGGGTGACATAGTGAGACTCTGTGTCAAACAAAAACAAAAACAAAAAAACAACTGCTTCTCTGTAGTTTTTTCCATCCATGCTCATAGTTCCTCTCTCCCCTCCCCTGCCATCCTACTCCCATCCCCTGCACCCTGCCATGGAAGCAGCCGGCCCCACTCTTCCAAAATGAGTATACATATTCTCTTTGCTGTTAACCATTCTGCAGTCCCTGGGCAAACTCAGAGCTGTAGGACACAGGAGTAGAAAGTCCTGGGTCTGTTCTCAAAGTGTGGATCAGAGGAGAACAGGAAGTCATTTCCCCCCTCATCAAGCCATCCCAATTCCAGTCTCCCCCAGCATCTTGTGATGACAACCAGTGTTCCCAAAATCATTCTGGAGATGGGCTCCCCCCTATCTGCCACAGGACCTGTAGGAGTCAAGCTTCCACCAGCCTCTGGTATAGAAATGGCTGAAGAATCATAATCATCATTTGCCTGAAAATTTAGTGACACTTGATACCATAATGGCCCCTGTGGTCTGAATATTTTCTGCAAGAAACACTTTCACCCCTCTCAAAAGCCCTGTAACATTTTTGTCATCCTTACAACCCTCTTCCTTAGCCAATGGAAGCTTCATCAGGGTTCGCAGTGACTCTGCAGAGCTGGCTGGCATGCCCAGGTCCTCTGGGGATTAACAGTGTGTGGCTGACTGGTTGCTGGGCTGGTGTCCCGGAGTCACACAGGGCTCCACACTTGGAAAGGCCCTGTATTTGGTTTCATCCTCTGCTGTCACCATCTTGAAATTCTTAGTTTTTTAAACAAGGAGTCCATATTTTTATTTTGCATTGGGCCCTGCAAGCTATATAGACAGTCCTGCAGAATTGCATTATGAACCTTTGCAAGGGGATGTATTTCTGAGCCTCGTTAGGGGAGTGATTAACCACCTGGCTCTAGGGCCAGACAGCTGGTATTTGAATCCTGGCTCCTTTACTTTCTAGCCCTGTGATCTTGAAAGTTCCTCAACCTCTCAATTTCTTTACCTGTAAAATGAGGATGATAATAATAGCATTTCCCAGGCTTCCTAGAAAATAAAATTTGTTAACAGCCATGAAACCACTCAGCACAGTATCTGGAACATAGTAAAAAGCTTTGCAAAGTTAGCTGTTTTTGTCGTGCGGCTGTTTTAAGGTCAGATTGCTCTGTATCTTTCAGCAGTGTATCTTGCACTTAGTAGTGAATCTCACTGTTGAACTGAATTGGTTCTGCAGTGGTCTCCGTTCAGAAGACTGCAGCAGAGTGCTGTGAGCAGTGTGGTTGGGCAAGGAGATCCAAGCTCTGCCTCTGCCGGCCTTCAAGCAGACCTTCTTGCTAGTTCTTGCCTTTCCCTAAGCCCACAAACATCCCAACTACTTAAAGCCAGGTTTCCCAAAGTAATGGCTACGTACCCCTAGAAAAGATGATTTTAGATATCACATATACCCAGCGTCAAACAACATTAAATCAGCTGGGCCTGGTGGCTCACTCCTATAATCCTAGCACTCTGGGAGTGGTAGATTGCCTGAGCTCAGGAGTTCAAGACCAACCTGAGCAAGAGTGAGATCCTGTCTCTACTAAAAATAGAAGAAAAAATAGCCAGGCATGATAGTACAAGCCTATAATCCCAGCTGCCCGGTAGACTGAGGCAGGAGGATCACTTGAACCAGAAATTTGAGGTTGCTGTGAACTAGGCTAATGCATGGTACTGTAGCCTGGGCAACAGAGCAACAGAGTGAGACTCTGTCTCAAAAAAAAAGAAGGAAGAAATCTCCTAGTGAGAGAGTTATGCATGTTTTATATTCTTTCAATCCACTAGTTACGTACAGAAGAAAATCTCTGTTCAGTGTATAGGTTTTTAACATCTCTAATGTACTTGCTAATTAATTTTCAATAAGCAAAGGCCGGGTCCGGGACTTAGAGCCTTCAGCAAACCACAGTATCTAGTTGGAATCTTAAACATTGTTATATTCTCATTGTATTTCTTTCTAGGATTAATTTCTATATACAGAAACTGGTTTTCCAGTTAAGGTAATTGTCTAAAGTTTCTGATGGAGAGCAAACTAACATGCGAGAGAGTCAAAGAGAAGGTGCTTTAAAATAAGTAAGAAGATATTAGCAAAGCAATGCAGAGCTAAGGCCAAAACCAAAATGGAAAATCTGAGGACAGTGGAAACCAGGTCAGGTGAGTTCAATATCCATTAGCATCAGCATCACACAAATGGGGATTTTGATCACAGAAGCGTACCGTGATTTATACACACTTGGAAGAAAGGCACTAAGCTGCAGGGAAAACGAGGGAAGAAGTGTGTGCCACGCGGCATCTCCCAGGATGGCGAACACAACACAGCCTCATATAGCTCAGGGAGAGACTGTCTCCAGGGGGTTTCACAGGGAACCTGGGTAGAGTAAAGCCTATGTCTTGGGGAACATGTGGAATCTTCAGACATGACTATGATAGCGTTGTGCCCAGGAGTTCCACAAAGACCACACTGCCAATCAAGTTAAATGTAAAGAGGGGTCCTTTGATTGAATAGCTGGCCAGCGACTGCCTCAGTATCCCAACATGGGGTTTCTGAGAGCAGCCCCGAGTGTTTAAGGGATCCGGTTTGTAACGCTTGGTTTGCGTCCTGGTTGGCACACAGGCTGTGCAGATGCATCTGGGTAGGGGAGCAAGCAAGCATTGTACAGAAGCAGAATTTTGCGGTTGGTTAGTTATACGTCATACATCTTTGCTTTAATATTTCCTCCTATACATCTTAGTTTCAGTATTTTCCCCCCATATATCTTAGTTTCAGTATATTCCTTACCTGGGAATATTTCCTCCCGTACATCTTCGTTTCAGTATATTCCCTACCTGGTATTGTTTAAAAGTCAGTCCGGGAACAGTTGGTACCTCCTGGTCTGTTTCCCAGGGAGTTAGCCAAGCAAAAAACTTGGAGTGAACTAGAAGCAAGAAATTGTTTTTTTCCCGTCTATCTTGGGAGTGAGCT
>CAUYON010133804.1:0-29501 GCA_963573935.1 Arctocebus calabarensis
TAAATGTGGAACCCCCATCTCCTATGCCTAGGTCAATTTCTTGTGAATTTCCTAGGCCTCAGTTCCCATGAATGGATTGTATCCATTCATTGATACATTCATTCACCTTGCCCCTGGCGGAAGGGACTGTATTCATTCGTTTCCCGGCCAGGGAACCCATGCACCTATATGAGCCACTCTTAATGGGAGTTAGATGATATCTCAAAGTGGTTTTGATTTGCATTTCTCTGATAATTAAAGATGAAGAGCATTTTTTTTCATGTCTATAGGCCATGCGCCTATCATCTTCAGAGAAGCTCCTGTTCAAGTCCCTTGCCCACAATGAAATGGAATTACTTGTTATTTTCTTATTAATAAGTTTGAGTTCTCTGTGGATTCTGGTTATCAAACCTTTATCGGAAGCATAACCTACAAATACCTCTCCCATTCTGTAAGCTGTCTGCTTGCTTTACTTACTGGGTTCTTGGCTGTGCAGAAGTTTTTTGATTGATCAGATCCCAGGAATGCATTTTTGTGTTGTTTCAATTGCCCCTTTTATGAAGGAGTCCTCTTCATAAAATATTCTCCCAGGCTGATTTCTTCAAGTGTTTCTCCTGCACTCTCTCCAAGAATCTTTATAGTTTCATGTCTTAAGTTTAAATCTTTTATCCAGTATCAATTTTTGTTAATGGTGAAAGGTGTGGGTCCAGTATCAGGCTTCTACAAGTCACCATTTATCCCAGCACCATTTGTTAAATAGGGAATCTTTTCTCCAATTTATATTTTTGATAGGCTTATCAAAGATCAAATGACAATAAATGTCTGGGTTCATGTCTTGGTTCTCAATTCTGTTCCATACACCTACCTCTCTATTTTTGTGCCAATACCATGCTGTTTTAATCACTATAGATTTATAGTATAGCTTGAAGTCTGGTAGCATGATTCCTCCTGATTTGTTTTTATTTCTGAGTAATGTCTTGGCTATTTGAGGTTTTTTTCTGGTTTCATATAAAACGAAGTAGTATTTTTTTCCAGATCTTTAAAGTATGACAGTGGTGTTTTGATAGAGATTGCATTCAATTTGTAAATTGCTTTGAGCAATATGGACATTTTAACAATGTTGATTCTTCCCAGCCATTAGTGTGTTATATTTTTCCATCTGTTAACATCTTCAGCTATTTCTTTTCTCAGAGTTTCATAATTCTCTTTATAGAGATCTTTCACATCTTTTATTAGGTAAATCCCAAATATTTCAACTTCTTTGACACAACTGTAAAGGAAATAGAGTCCTTGACTGTTTTTTCAGTTTGACTATTATTGGGATATATAAATGCTACTGATTTGTTAGTATTGATTTTGTATCTTAAGATGCTATTATACTCCTTGATCACTTCTAAGAGTTTTGTGTTTGCGTCTCTGGGGTTTTCCAGGTATAAAAATCATATCATCTGTGAAGAGTGACAGTTTGATCTCCTCTGACCCTATTTGTATACCCTTGATTGCCTTCTCTTGCCTGATTGTGAAGGTTAAGATTTCCATTAGAATGTTAAAAAGCACTGGAAACAGTGGGCAAACTTGTCTGGTTCCTTCTATACCTGTTTTATTACATGTTCTGATCATGAAAGGATGCTGGATATTGTCAAAAGCTTTTTCTGCATCTATTGAGAGAATCATATGATCTTTGTTTTTTAGTTTGTTTATGTGCTGTATCCTATTTATAGATTTGCATATATTGAACCAACCTTGAGAAACTGATTGGTCATGGTTTATAATTCATTTGATGTGCTGCTGGATTCTCTGTTTGCTAGGAACTTAGTGAATATTTTTGCATCTATGTTCATTAAGGATAACGGTCTTTAGTTTTCTTTTCTTGTTGAGTCTTTTCCTGGTTTGGGGATCAGGGTGATATTTGCTTCATAAAATGTGTTAGGAAGTATTCCTTCTTTTTCAATGTTTTAGGAAAGGTTAAGTAATATAGGTACTAGTTCCTCTTTAAAAGTTTGATAGACTTCTGATGTGAAGCCGTCTGGTCCCGGACTCTTCTTTTATGGGAGATTTCGAATAGTTGATTCTATTTCAGTACTTGATATAGGTCTGTTGGACATTTCCAGTTCCTTCTGATTAAGTCTAGGAAGTTGGTGTGCTTCCAAGTATTGGTCAATTTCTTTCAGATTTTCATATTTCTGAGAATAAAGTTTTAGTAGTATTCGTTAAGGATATTTTAAATTTCTTTCTTTCTTTTTTTTTTTTTTTTGCAGTTTTTAGCTGGGGCTTGGTTTGAACCCACCACCTCTGGCATACGGGGCCAGCGTCCTACTCCTTTGAGCCACAGGTGCCCCCTCAATATTTTGAATTTCTGAGGTATCTGTTATTTCACCTTTGTCATTTCTTATTCATGATATTATGGACTTTGATTTTCTATTTTTGGTTAGTTTGGCCAAAGGTTTATCAATTTTGTTAAATTTTTCAGAAAAAAACCCCAACTTTTTGATTTATTGATCTTTTGAATAATTCTTTTGTTTTTAATGTCACTTAATTCTGCTCTAATTTTAGTTATTTCTTTTCTTCTGCTGAGTTTGGGGTTAGAATGTTCTTCCTTTTCCATTTGCTTAAGATGTCCCATTAAGGTATTAATTTCCTCTCATTCCAGTCTCTTGAGGAAGGTTTGCAATGCTATAAATTTCCCTCTTAGGACTGCCTTTGCAGTATCACACAGATTCTGATAATTTGTGCTTTCATTATTGTTTTGTTCCAAAAATTTGGCAATTTCCTTCTTAATCTCATCTATAACCCATCTATCATTCAGCATAAGGTTTTTTAGTTTCCATGTCTTTGTATGAGTATGCAGATACCTGTTATTGGTGAGTTCAACTTTTATTACATGATGATCTGAGAAAATACGAGGAATAATTTCTATAATTTTAAATTTGCTGAAGTTAGACTCATGAACTAAGATGTGATCAATTTTGAAGGATGTTCCATGGGCTGATGAGAAGAATGTATATTCAGTACGATGAAATGTTCTGTAGATGTCTGTTAAATTTAATTGTAGGGTGAAGTTTATCCACAATTCCTTTGCTTAGTTTCTTATTGGCGAGTCTATCCAACACTCCAGAGGCATGTTAAAATCTCCAACTATTATGGTGCTGCAAGATATTAAATTGCTCATGTCTGTTAGGGTCTCCCTTATAAATTGAGGAGCATTCTGAGTTGGGCGCATAAATGTTAATAATCAACATCTTATCATGTTGAGTGTTTTCCTTAACAAATATGAAGTGACTCCTTGTTTGTCCTTACTTTTGTTGGTTTAAAGCTTAGTTTACCTACAAATAAAATTGCCACCCCTGCTTTTTTCTGATTTCCATTTGCCTGGAATACAGATGCCTATCCCTTCACCCTGAGTCTATTTATCCTTTAAGGTAAGATGAGATTCTTGTATGCAGCAGATATCTGGCCTGAGTTTTTGTATCTAGTCAGCCAACCTGTGCCTCCTTTTTTTGTGTGCAGTTTTTGGCTGGGGCTGGGTTTGAACCCGCCACCCCTGGCATATGGGGCTGGTGTCCTACTCCTTGAGCCATAGACACTGCCCCAACCTGTGCATCTTAAGTGGACAATTTAAGTGGTCCACATTAATTGAGAGTTTTGATAAGCCTGGTAGTATTTTGGGTGTCAAGTGTTTTGAAAGTCCAGTGGACATTTTGAATCTTTTCACCACTGTGGAAATTGGGTTTGGGTCAAGAATTTCAGAGTGAGTTTACTTTGGTGGTAGAGCATCGTGCTGGTCATTATGGAGGATGGATGTGAGGATATCTTGAAGAGCTGGTTTGGTTATGGCAAATTTCTTCAACATGTGTACGTCATTAAAGTATTTAACTTCTCTATCATAAATCAAGCTCAGTTTAGCTGGATACAGGGTCCTGGGCTGAAAGTTCCTTTGTTTTAAGAGGTTGAAGGTTGATGACCATCCTCTTCTGGTTGAAAAGTTTCAGCAGAAAGATCTTCAGTCATTCTAATATTCTTCCCCTTGTAGGTTAGGATTGTCTTACGTCTGGCTGCTTGCAGGATTTTCTCCTTCATATTAAATTTGGCGAAGTTAATTGCAATGTGTCTAGAAGATGCTTTATTTGGATTTAGTCATGCTGGGGTTCTGAAACTGTCTGCTACCTGAATTTCCAGTATCTCTTGCCATGCTTAGGAAGTTCTCCTCAATTATCTCTTAGAGTATCTGTGCCTTTCAGACCATCTTCTTCTCCTTCAGGGATTCCTATGAGGCAAATGTTTGCTCTTTTGGAGTAGTCCCCCACAATTCTCTCAGGTAATGATCCATTTTTGTTTTCCACTTCTCTTCCTCCTTAAGCATTTGGGAGCATTCAAAAACTTTGTCTTCAGTGTCAGAGATCCTTACTTCTGCCTGCTCCATTCTGTTACTGAGGGATTCTACTGTATTTCTCAGATCTTTGAGGGCTGTAAGTTCTTGCCTCAATGTGTCAAAATCTTTGAATTCAATTAATTCTTGAGACCACTTTTGAATTGCCCCTTGAATTTCTAATTCCATCTTTACCTCCATTCTGTTAATCTTATTTGCAATCCAAACTCTGAATTCAATTTCTGACATCTCAGCCATTTGTTTATGAATGGGATCTTCTATTGTGTCTCCTTTGTCATTCCTTGGGGAAGTTGATCTACTCTGATTATTCACATTGCCAGAGTTTTTCCTCTGATTCTGCCCCATGATTATTTTTCACCATTTGTCTAGAAAAGCTGGCAAGGTGAAATTGAATTGAGGGCTCCTGGAGTTGTAATTAACCAGCCCTTTACCAAAGAACTAGGACTGGTGATTGCAGCTTTTCCTTTAGAGATTTACAAAGGTCCCCCCAATCAGAACTACAGCCTCAAACTCTGGGATCTGCTTGATGTGGTAGGGCTAGATGGTGCTGACCAGTATTCAGCTAGTGTCTGTCCAATCCTAGTGAATCAGTGGCTTTGGGCTAAAATCTCAGCTCTGAAGATATATAAGCAACCAAGACAACCTGCCCCATTCCCACAGGTGACTACTAGAATGGGAGAATCCCATACTCCCACAACAACACAACAAGAGTACAACCTTGGTGGGTCCCTGGGTGATCAGCCCAGGTTAAGAGTTCCAATCCAATTGTCCCTGTAGACACAAATACCAATCAAGTGGGAGTGTTCAAAAGGTCTTCAGCCTCTAGGCAGTGGGGACCCATTGGAAGCTCAATTTAACCCCAGTGGGAGGAATCATGGAGGTGCCACCACTGTCAGGGTAGTGCTGCCCATCTGGGGTATTGCTATGTACAAGTGGGGAACAGGAGGGCAGAGCCGCTGATCCTTGGCCTCATGCTGCAGGAGCTGGGTGGGGAACTGGAGGATGGAGCCACTGAACCCTGGCCTCTGAGCCAAATGGGAACCCAGAAGGCAGAGTTGCTGGTCTCAGGTGCTCAGGGGTCACAGGAGCTGAGTGGGAGTCACTGTCCAGGGGCAGCGGGTTGCCAGCCAGAGGCCGTGGGTCACAGAAGCTGGAAAGGAGTTGTTGGCCACTGGCCATGGGTAGGAGGGGCCCAGTGGGGAGCCAAACTGCCCACCGCAGGCTGCTGAGCCAGGGAACCAGTGGGCCACAGTCCCCGGTGGTCGGTTGTGCAGGTCCCAAGCTATACTTTTTCCAACATGGGGCAAGTCTCTCTCTCCTCATGACTCCCCACCTATATTAAAGTTATAGTTCCAGTGCAATTGCCCCACAGCTCATGAGGTTCCCTGCCCTAGCAAAAAATCTGCCAAACACCCCAGATTTTGCAGGGGTAGTCTTCCAGACCACCAGGAGAGGGAGGAGGGGTGGATTGGGAGTTCAGAAAGGTAGAGAGAATATTAGATCAACTTTTGGCCCAAGCAGGAGACTGCCTAGGCTTGCAGCAGTATCTCTCCAGGGAGGGAGTCCCAGCCCTCAGTCATTCTCTCCCCTTTGGTGAAAGAAAAAGTCCTCTGTTCTCTATTCACCTCAAGTTGCTCTCCTGGATGGGAGGAGGAGGGAAAGGATTCCTGTCCTCTTTGGGATAGGTTTTGTACCTGAAATTTGTTTCCTTGGATTCCCAGCTTGTCCCAGCAGGGGTGATGCAAACCTATTGCTCCTCTCTCAGCTCAGCTCCTGATCTTCTGCTTTCTTGGGTTATTTCTAGCCATTATTTCTCCCTCTGGATAGGAGCCTCTGCTGAAACTGGCTTTAGTCGGCCATCTTGCCTCCCTCCCCTGTAATAATGTTTTAAATTCTCTGATTTTAATTTTGTTAATGAGCAAGTTGTACATTTTGGAAATCTCATTCCTCTCTGAAGTTCGCTCATTTTAAGTTCTTCTTAAATGGTATTTTTCTGTAAATTGATCTTTGAAGACAGGGTTGCCATCTTGGAGATAACAGACCCTCTCCTGTGCCAAATGTTCTTCACTTGCTTCACTGACACATATGCAGTCCAAGTAGTTCCCATATTACAAGGGGAAAAGCAGAACATGATTTCAAAAAGAAGCAATCATTTTGCTAAAACATACAAAGGGCAACTGTGAAATTTTTATTTGGTGAACTTGATTTAATCTCTCATGGCTGCAATGATGGAGTATAAAAGTGAGAAGTATTTTGCTGATGTGTTTCTCCTTTAAAATAAATTTCTGTTTTTAAAGGTAATGTGAAAACATAATACACAGTTTTGACCTCATTTGGATTTTTGTTACTGACAAAAAATAGGAAATTTATTGATGCCCTCAAAAATCTCTTTATGATTCAAGTAATATGGTGTAGGATAAATCAGTATGAATTTCAACCTCTTGAAAGCATTAAAGACAAAGGCACCTCTTTTCCAATGGGAATGTAGAAAATATGAATAAATCATGATGTTCTGATCTTAAGCTTTTACTGGAGGTCAAGTGGACTTCAAGCTATGTGGCAATTTCTTATCTGGGTATTATAATAAAATTTCATTTCTCTTAAGAAGGGTAAAAATTTTGCATCTTGTATTATTTTCAGATGAGGGATACTCATTTGAATTAATATCAAGATGCATCCCACACAGAATTTTAAGAAATCATCAATCTGCCATCTTATCCACATTATGTTGTACCTTTAGGCTCTTGATGTAGTTTTTTATGAACAGGATTCAAATAAATTGGCTCTTTTTCCTTGGTGGTTTCTTTAATTACTTTGTTATTATCCAAGGAACTGGTTTAATTTAAATGAACACTGTGTTCCTGTTACTACTATCCAGAGAAAACACAGACTCAGAACATGCTGTTTTGTAGTTAAAGTGTATGTCTCTGCATGGGGATGCCAGGATCAAGCATGCAATGGCAGCTTCCTATTTTATATAAAGAGCAAATCCAACCTATCTTGTGTAATCATTGACTTTCTCCAAACTCCTATTCCTCTCAGTAGATAAAAAGAATAAATAGTAAATATATAAATGAATAAAATGCTTAGAGTAAAGATAATAGCATTTCATTCAAGACATACAACTCAGACAATTTTAAATATTTGTTTTTCCTCCACTTTCTGCCTAGGAGGTACATTTTAAAACCAATTATGGGCCAAATTTATCATGACCAATCCAACCCTCCAGTTAACATCCCAGATTTTGACATTGCATCAAAGTCCTCTTAAACACTTATTTGTAGCCGAGATTTTTACAAGGGTACATAATCCCCCACACCTTTATTGTTTCCATCCAATGAAAGTATATTATAAATCACAAAAGAACCTACTGCATATACGTATACACACACAAATATTAATATGCCATAAAGTATTTTATAGACATTATGAAAATACAAAAGTGTATTTCATTTCCTGAAATAGTTGCAGTTTTCAACCCCAGCTCCCTCTCTTTAACTAAAGCCATGTGTTAGAAAAGCAAGTTTAATCTATTTGGGGCTATTGACTGAGACGCTATAGAGATTATGGTTTTACTCTTGTTGCAAATAGAACAGAGAACAGACTTTATCATCTACTGGGGAGTAAGTATTAACTGGTGCAAATGAAGAAGAATTCTTTACCTGTAAACAAACAGCAGTCTCATACTTTGCTTCATTTGATACCTTTCCCCTGAAAATTAATATTTCTGTCATACAATAGGTAAAGTCTTACTTTTTTAATGTGCAGATAAATAAACTAAAATATCACTCTTTGTAAGAGGTGACAGCAAAATCTGTGATGCCAAGAGTTGTTAAATCTCTTACAATGGTGGCATAGAATAATGTATTATGATATATATGACTCTTTAGAGAAGATAAACATTGTCACTATTTGCAAAGGAGTTTGTATGCTTTAAGGCAGTTGGTTCTCAACCTTTCTAATGCCATGAGCCTTTAATATAGTCCAAAGGGGTTGCAATGCACGGGTTGAGAACCACTGCTTTAAGGTCAAAGTAGAATTATAGTTAAGGGTCTTATTTTCTGGTATCAAATATACCTAGATTTAAATTTTTGCTTTCCCTGCTGCTCTCAGCCTCAGGTTCCACATTTCTACAATGGGAATAAAAATAGTGTCTGCTTCTTTAGGTAGAATTGTGGGAATTCAATGTGAAAAAGCATGTGGAAAGCTTAGCGTGGCTCTTGGCATACAAATGCTCAATATCATCATCATTAATAGACTCAGACTCAGAAGATTCCCTTGACCCCTGAAGCAGGCCGCTAGCTAGCATTTCTCCAAAGTTCTTGGAATACCTGCAACTGACTCTCTTAGAGTACTAGTAACAAGTGCAAATTCCTAGGCCACATCACAGACACCAGAATCTCTGGGAGTCAGACTGGGAGTTTGAAAACCACTGCCCTTAATGAGGTTACCTCTTAGCCCACCCTCCAAAGCTTTTGACCCTGACACAAAGCTCACTTGATTTAGACATCTACAGTCATTACGAATCCCTGCTAAGTTCCTTTTTATAAAGGTACTTATTGAGGTACAGAGTTAATGAGGAAGCAGTGTTAATGGAACAAACTCTACTAAAGTGTACACTGTGCTCAGAAACCCATGTGTGTTTTTCTCTCTGGTCTTTCCCTAGGTCATTTTATGTACCCATGTCTCTTTCTTTCTCTGCCTGGTAAATCCTACTAATCCTTCACATCTAGCTCAGAGCCCCCTCCCTCAGGGAAAACTGCCTGGCCACATTCCTTTCTCACATCATGCATTCCTACACCAAAGAGCATCTGTAAAAGTCTTCTGGCTATTAATCATTTCCATACCTTACTTGCACTGTTCTCTAAAACTTACATTGCTACTTTCTCATGTCTTATGCTAGTCTCTTGCCTCTCTTGCCTCTGGACCTTTCTCAGAGGTATATAACTCTCTGAAAGGTGAATGCTCTATATTAGACTTCCCACACTTCTCATTTGTTCTCAAGTACTCAGCACAAAACTTCAAATTTGTCTTCTGAATGTATCTATTGCATAAATAGAAAGCCCACTTCAGACTTCCTTTGCAAGTATGAGAAATGGGTCTTAAAGTTTTCTGTGATTAATCTTAGCAATATTCAGCAGGACAGTCAGATATCATATGCCCCCTGATATAGGAAATCTACAGTGTCCTCTACTAAATATACTTGCTTAAAAATTTATACTGGAATATAAGGTCTCTAGATCTAACCACCAGTTTGCAAAAGAGATTGGAGATAGAGAACATATAAGTTAAGCACCATGATACAAAGTTATCAGTCAAAATTCAGAGTGGAAAATGTTGCTGGACAATGACTCAACACCACTGATAAAAAGAAGGAGAAGGGGCATTTTTAGCCAATTAAAAGGTATTAGAAACACAAGAAGAATAACAATTAAGTTTGTGGATTTGCCAAAATGTGCTTATACCGTACAAACAATTCGGTAAGTTTTCATAATCTTGCTATACCAGTATCACAGCTGTGTTCATGTCAACATGTAGTGGTGTCTCAATGATTGGCGTTCATTACTGCCTGTTTTTGTGTGCCATCATGGGAATGCCAGTGCTTGAATCAGAGCAACAAACAGACATTACATCTCTTGTTAAGCTTGACAAGAGTAGAATTGAAATCAGAGACATATTATTTCAAGGTTAAGAGGAAAATGCCATGAAGAACACAGCAGTATACAAATGTATTAAATGACTTTCTGAGAGGAGAGAGTCACTGATGAAGAGAGGTCAGGGAGGCCAATAATGAGCAGAGCTAATGAAAATATTGCAAAGATTCATTGAATTGTGTGTCAAAATCATTGGATGATTGTAGAAGCATAGGAAACCAAATAAACTTGATACAATTAGGAAAATCTTAACTGAAACTCTTGGCCAACAACTCATAGCTCTTGTACCACAATGCACCAGTTCAAATGGCACTATCTGTGAGGGACTGGGTACAGTCCCCTAGAGTAGACTATAGAACTGATGTCAGTGCACAGCTTCCAAAGGGGAGTACTTTGGAGGTGACCATCATTTAGCAAGGAGGTATGTAGCACTTTCTCTAGGATGAGTTCACGAACTTAACTGTCGGACCTCATAACTATGTGAAACTTTGAGATAATCATGGAAATTTGAATGTGGATTGGACATTCAAGTTAAATGAATTTATTGTGTAACTTTTAGGTGTGAAAATGATAGGGTAATACAATTTTTAAATGTCTTCATCAGTGAGATATGTATACTAAAATATTTACAAGCTAGGTGGACTAAAGTACTTTAAAATATCCCCCCAAATATGGAAGTGGGTGTAGATGAAATATGATTCACAAAGAGGTGAGAAATGCAAAAGCTGAATAACAGGTACATTGGGGTTTATTATACTAGACATTCTGCTGTTATTTTTGTTTGAGTAATAGAAAATTAAAAATACTTAGACAGAAAAACATTAGTATTTTCTGAAAAGTACTTTACACTCATCTGTTCAAAAAGAAGGAGAAAAGAAATGCTTATCTTAAATATAAAAAAGTTTGCTTTTTTAGTAGTGATAGTTTTTTTAAGCTTCCACTTGGAATATTTAAAATGTATTATTTATGTATATATTTATATGCTGATTTGTTCCACAAAGGATTTGAGGAGGAAGATTTTGGAACGGATATAATTGCTACAGAAAACATTGTTTATGCATTCGTTCATTTAGGTCACTCGGAGGAGGCTGCAGCACCAGAGGTCTCTGGTCGCATGTACAACGAGCAGAAGATAATAATCTAAGGGACCCCCTCACCTGGATGATTCTCCCATGTCAATTAGGCAAAAGCTTGATTGAACAGATGGGCCTTAAGTTGTGCCCTGAAGGCCAGCCAACTGTGTCAGAGCAGAGGGCAAAACAAATGGAGTCATATGCCCTTTTTGCAACATCTTTTCCTTTTGGCAGAAGCAAGTAAGCAAAGTACAAGCATTAAAGCCCTGGTTGACTAATTAAAAATGTATTCAAATTACTACTTCAAAAGAGAATTAGAAGTGGTGTCATAGAAATATATTCCCAAGTTCTTCTGCCCCAAAGCTGGGAGTGGAAATATTAGGGAGGGTTGATAAGAAATATGGCCACAGGAATGCCTGCATTAACTATGTAGGTAAAACTGGAAAGCCAAGATCCTTCTATGCATTCTGGAGCACCACAAAATGCTTCAAATGTTGAGAGTTAAGACAAGGTTGAACAATTTCCTAAAGGAAAGAGAATCTAAACTTCATTTATTTTCCATAAATCCAGGGAGACAGCACTGAGTGGCTACTATATTAGAATGAACCGTTTGAAATTGCTGTTATTTGGCCATGTTTTGACGTAAAAGAATAGCAATTTCTTATGGTTTAATTTAATAAATCAATTGTCAGATGAATTGTGGGGTGGCAGTAGAAAAGGGAAGAAAGAGAAAAGAGGATATGATAAAAAAGAACAACTGATGAGAAATAATGACTTATGATTGTACAAGGTGCAGTGACTCACACCTGTAATTCTATCACTCTGTGAGATTGAGGCAGGCATATCCCTAGAGCTCAGGAGTTTGAGACCAGCCGGAGCAAGAGTGAGACCCCTGTCTCTACATTAAAAAAAAAAAAGAAAAGAAATAGAAAAAATTAGCGGAGTGTGTTGGCAGCCACCTGTAGTCCCTCAGGAAGCTGAGGCTGGAAGATCACTTGAACCCAGGAGTTTGAGGTTGCTGTGAGCTCTGATGATGCCAAGGCACTCTAGACTGGGATAATACAGTGAAACTCTGTTTAAAAAAATAAAAAAGACTTACAATAGGAAATAAAGAGGACTTAGTTAAAATCTTTTGTTTGTTTGGAGGCTAGATACCTGTAAATACTATGACATTATTAATAGAAATGAGAAAATAAGCTAAAACTGGGATGAAGAAAATACTAACTTTATTGTAGACATACTAAGTTGCAGATAATAGCAAATATTTAGACAAAAAATGCCCATCAGGCAACAGGATAAATAAAAAAATAATAATTTTAAAAGGATACCAGAGTCAGAAATAAAGCTAGCTGCCAAAATATAGATAGTTAAGTAAATGTGAGTATGTGTCTTCATTGAGAAAAGGGTCTAATAAGAGAAAAACAGAGACCAAGGACAAAAACCATTCAAGGGCTGGAAGAAGAATTCAGAGAAATGGATCAAAAAAGGACCCAACAAAGCCAGAGAATGCCACGTTATGGTGGCCAATGAAACGATAGCTCATTGCACAGACGTTCTGCAGAAAATCCAGGTGGTTTTAAAAATGTGGTTTAATGCCTCCATTGACTTTTATTCTCAGCTCTTTGCAGTTAGTTTTTGTTTATTTGTTCATGTGAGGAAATACCATATCCACAATATTTTAGCTATGAAAATAGGATTTTCTGAAATTATTCTTTTAAACAAAAAGTATGCCCTTTCTCTTCAACTTTTACATTCTGTATGGACTTCAAATGTCATACTTTTTCTTTTTTTTTCCTTATGAGTGTCTTAAATCCTATGACAAATAGCATGATAGCAAATGGAGTTGCTGAGGGCAGGTAATTCCAGCCCTTACCTGCCTCTGCTATCCCTATTACATGTGTGGTTTGGAACCTATCTGGTGTACATTAAGCAAAGCCAGCACACAGCCAGCTCTGTAACATCCAAGGGTCCGTGTATCTCCACAGTGCGGTCTCAGCAAACTCCTGTGACCATCCTTGTGTCAAGGAGTTCCTGTGAGTTAGAGAAAACAGAGCTGCTATGTAAGTGCCTTTTTTTACAGCCCTTGGAACAACTTGAATCCTGGAAAAGATGCACATTTTGAAAATTCCCTAGGGTTTTACCATGATTTGGAAAGATGCCATTGTTTAGGTTCTTGCTGATAATCTGAAGTTTTCCCTAGTTAGACTCTAGCTGCCAGGACTCAGGAGGAAAAGAGAGAACAGAAGGGGAAGACTCTGCTTTCATTTAACTTAACCTCCAATCATGAAAAGGGCCAGCACGTCGTCTGAGCAACTCAAGCTGGCTTTTCATTCCATCTGACCTCCCAGTAAGAAAGGCTTCTTGGTGAATACCTGGGCCCAGTCCCAGCCCTGGCACAACTCACAGCTACACATGTCCTGATCTCTGTTCTCCTTTATTTAAATACAACCATCCAGACTGGTGAGGGTGAGTGTGATAAGGAGGAGCTAATAGACCCTACTGTGGTCTTTGGGATGCCAGAAGATTGTGTTTGCCTAATTAGTTCTGCCCTACTATCAGTGAGGATAACCCAGGGGGCATCATGATTGGTTTGGCGAAGTTAATGGATGATATGTCTTGAAAGCTTGATCACTGAGGAGGTGCCGCAGCTCCAGCTGGAGGCCGAATCCCTGCTATAGCCTCTCTGCACTTCATCTCACACCTCTTGGGCCTGTACAATAATCCCTTCTGCAGAATACTTGAGCTTCTCTGCTCCACAAAACATAAGCAATTCCTCATCTTTTCTCCCTCATGCTAAGCCCCCTGTGGCCTGCAGCTGGCTAAATTTGGAACAAGCCCCATATCTGAGTGTTCAGAGATCCTGAAAGAAAGAACCTTTAACTCCCTATTGCCAGATAGACACAGAAAGTTAAACACCATTTAGCTTCAGGCCATGCCTCTGATAATTGTTCATTATTTCAGTGTTGGATGCAGTAAGGCAGTGTATCCCAGATCAACAGGACCCCAGAAGCCCATGAATAGGGATAGCTTGGAAAATCCATTTCTGTGATTCTGAGCTTTGTTGGACTCTTGATATTCTGACTCCTCTAAACTTGCTTGTGGTTATGATGGTGACTATGAGTATATCATCCAACTGCCACACAGGTCCCAGGGCAACTCTAAGGGCAGTGAGGCTCTTTCCAGAAGACAGAAGAAAAAAAACGGAGCAATGTATGTGTAAGGGCAGCACTATTGTAAGAATTTTCTACTTAGTCTGCCAATATTTATGGAATACCTGCCCTGTGCCAGATACCAGTCTAGGCTCTAGGGAAACAGCAAAAAAGAGATGGGAGTGCTTCCCCTGAAGGAGGTGTTACAGTCTAATGGGAAAAGCAGCCCCATGTCTCTGACTTTCTGCCATGCCCTGTCCATTATTCCAGACAAATCATTTATGGGAAGTGGAAGCAAGATTAGGAGTGGCTCTGGTTTCTCAACACACATGCACAGAAACAATTCTCTGCTTAGTTTTATTCTAGCAGACTGTTTGGAACTTTAGTTCTTGAGATAATTCATCCTGCAATTACTGTGGCCAGCCTGGGACTTGCATTTCCATCCTGTTATCCATAGCTTTGATGTGATTAAATAGTAAGCCCAAGCAGAGTATAACAACTATAAAAAGGGCTTGTACCATATCCTCAGTCATGGGGAAAATAGAACTAAAATCATCAGTAATCAGTCTTTAGGTATCTGAAAGCTCAACTTGAATTGACAAGAATAGAAATGGCTTATTAGCAAATATAACTGAAAAGAACAGAGGTAGCATAATTCAGTCAGAGTTGGGAAAGGGACACTTTAAAATATCATTACCTCTCAACATCACTACTATATGTGCTTGTCTTGTGTTCGTCTGTGTTAGCTCCATCCTCTGCTGATCTTCCTAAGCGTCTTGAGGCTGCCAGCATCTCCCGCCTCGGAGCTCCTCCCATGCACACCCCCAGCAATTAATTATTTGAACAAAAGTACCAACCCTCTTTCTTATTGGACTAAGTACAATTTACATTCCCAAGCCTGAATCAATCATTTTGGCCAGGGTCTTCCAAAAGAAAGTGAACTCATCATTTTCAGAAGAAAGAAGGGAAAATGTAAGTTAGCTAGGAGGAAAAAACTCACAAATGTCTTCTTTGATTGGCTATTTTGCAAAGTGGGTTTTCTGCATTCATTTTATTTCCGGAAAGCAGAAAATATGTATAAGGTGTTCCTATAATGTTCACAAAATTCACTCAGAGAGAAACCAAGAATAGCTAATATCCAAAAATTCATAATACGCTTTTAGAAACACAGAATTGGAAGACAAAAGAGGACATGGTAATCGAGGGCAGGAGGCCTTGGTCCTACGAAGACCAGGATACCTGAGGCTGATTACTTAAAAGGTGTCAGGGCAAGAGTCTAGGGCCAAGTGAGGGTAGGTCTGCTGACAAGCCTAATCACCAAAATTGAATCATAGAGTTGACATTGACTGAGGCAAGAGTGCAATGAGGGGTGGAAAACCAAAAAGCAAAGTTGGACTTTCTAAACTTCACGTGACAAGGTAGTTCAAATGATACACAGCTGTAGGGACAGAAGAATTTAAACAGTAGATTTGATGTACACATGCTGGAATAAAAAAATGCAAAAACTATCTTTCTTGTCTGACTCAGAATCCAGTTTTCTTCTTGATGGAATACAAACAGGAATCATATATCTAGGACTTTGTAATTATTAGGAAATTGACTTCTAAGTCTGAGTCTAAAAACTGAGACTCAGACTGAGTATAAAACTTTTCTGCAAGAAAATTATCACTCTTACTTCTCTTAATGAAAATATAACTAGAAACAAATATTGGTACCAGGATGTCAAGAATGATCTATTGGCAAGTCAGAGAAATGCAGAGAGAGACCTAGTTCAAGGCAGATATTATATAAGCTGTAGTAAGTGGAAGCTTCCTGTATGGCATCTGGAATGGTACTTTTGAGGCAGTTGTCAGTTGGACTGACAATCATTCCAAGGAATTGCCTTCCTGGCAATGGAGGCAGCTACCTATTCCCAGAGTCCTCCGCTGGACAGACCTTTTCCTATTAGCAGACTTTGCAGCACCCCTTGCTCTTTGGTATCTCAGACAACTCTTAGAGCAGAATCTAGACACTCTCCTACCCCATCACCCATCCTTCTCTCAGCCTTGTGGCCACTTCTAAAAGGTCCTGGGTCCATTATTCTCTAAAAGTCCTGGTAGCTAAAGGACTTGATTAAACCCCAAATTCTGGACAGCACAGGGACCCAAGCACAAATCAAAATGTTCTCTTAATCTTAGGTATTCAATATTATCCAAAGCATATCTTTAAACTACATTTTAAAAGTGCAACTTTAGGTTGCATTAGGATGCTATATGTCATTAGAAAGTCATTCAGAAAATATGAAGAAAGAAAAAATTATGACAAAACTACTGATAACACACTCCTAACAGGATCTCTTTCTTTCTGTTTCTCTCTCTCCCTTCCCCCTCATACACACAAACACACACAGACACACACAATCTTTATTTCTACCAAACAGCCTCTGCCTACAGAATGCAAGTGAGCAGGACCATAATTTCCGTTGCTAGTTTGACTGTCATCTTTTGGGCACAAGCTCTGATGAGAGACGCCACCAATTCAGCCCAGGAACAGTTTCTCAATTCTCCAACCTCATAAAAATATAAAGTCGATAGCAAACTCAAACATGCTCAAAGCAGATTGGATACTGAGCTCTCCCTGAGGTTAATTTCTGAAGCTCTGACAAGGCTTCAAGTCTGTATTTCTCTTTCAGATCCATTGGGGTGAATCACCTGGAACAACTGTTTTCCCTCCATACTGATAGAATCCAAAATGAAAAATGAAGTGCATTTTAGATCTGTATGTCTATGAAACTATTTACTCCCCATTTATAACTCAGGGAAAAATATTTTTCTGAAGTTTGAGGAATATTTTTGGTAGGAATTCTCCTGTATCCCTCTTTTAGCAACCAAGCTCCTTTGTGAATTATACAGTAACTGGAGAAGGAACAAAGGGGAGGGTCTCAAGAAACCTCAGGCCTGACATTCACTCAAGAGGTTTTTATTCGACTTGGTAAATAGTCAGTTATGTTTGCAGAGTTGGAGAAATTTTTTAAAACTTCATTTAAGTCAGCAGCAGGTAATAGAAATTTGAATATAGTTCACCAATTCACCAGGGTAAATGCCAAAATCATTATGTAACCTGTCAAATGAGAAGATGACCCCCCTTTCTTTTCTTCTTTATCAAGTAGGTATACAATTGATATTCTCACATTTTCTTTTTCTCACTTTGGATTAGAAAAATGTGAGTCCCATTTTGCCAAGTGAAACTACTGCATTGTCTCATCTACAACTGTTTGGTAGAATTGGCAAGTGTATGAATAGGCAGGCAGCAAAACCACGTGGCTTTGTGGCCTAAATATTTCTATCTACTTATACACATAGTTAGCTTCTACCATCATAGCTAATAAATTAAAATAAAATTTCCTATTTTCTTAAACAATAGACCCCTCCAAAGTAAAAACCTGAGATTTCAAAGCATAACAAGGAACCTGATTAACCTCTCATCATCATCACAAAGAGATTTCCTAAGCATAACATAGTTTCTGACATAGAGGAGGTTTTCAGCAAATATTTGTTGAATAGAAGAATTGAGTAGCACTAGTCCAATGTGTCTAGACAAGTACAAAGGACCTGCCGAGGGTATATTCTTCTCAATGAAGTACTCCAGAAGGCACTCAATAAAACCTGTTTGCAGAGGGAAGCCCAGCAATCACTTGGCCAAAATCTGAGGCTTGAGGCCACATAAAGGCAGGCGCTTGTGATTGTTAGGGTAACTCTAATTTTATCTAACACTGGGGTACTGTGGGCCGCAAACAAAAGAAGATAGATGGACTCTTCTTCATCCTTGTCAAGAGAGGGATTATAATAGGTGCTTTTTATCTTGTATACAGGATTGTAAAAGATACTTTTCATGGTGTACATGGGATTATAAAAGATACTTTTCATCATGTACATACATGAGGTATACTTGTATCTGCCTCTTTCCTTGAAAACACCAGATCAGCCAGTGTCTTCCCCCTACTCAGATGGAAACAGGACAGAAAATGATGGCTTCCCTCACTGGGTGACCTTCCTTTCATGTTTTTATCTATACCAAACAAAAATTAAACACCAGACTTTAAAAATTTACCATATTTAACACTTAACCTGTGAGAGCTGCTATGTCTTAAAATTTTTAGAAAGAAATGCAATGAGCCATTTGTTACTATTTTGAGCATTTAATTTTTGACTGAGGCATGAACCCTGGATGAACATAGTTTCTGACTTCTAATATCTCCAGACCCTCATTAGCTCTTGATATTCCTAAGTCTTACTTGGTACACTACAAAAAGCAGATACAGCTCTCCTATAACTATGATCTGTCTTCAAGACTCACTAAGGAATGAGTTTGGCAAACGATGATCATTTAAGAAATCTATAAGAAATCCAGAATAAGAGTATAGAAATCATAGGATCTGAGGCAGAGATATTTTCCTACATAAACCTAGAGAAAATGCCTCCTATCTAGGACTTAAGTCACGGTCACAGATATTCAGATTAAGGGAGGTTCCAAGGTATATTATTATCTTTATCTCCTGGTCACTTGGTCTAGCTTTGTGTGGGTCTAGCTTATCAGAAAAGTGGTTTTTACATCCTCCTGCATAATTAAATAATAATAATAATAATAAAGTTTCTAATTAGATATAATTGAAAATTCTTTCATCTGTTTAGGGACAAAGTGGAAGTATGTGGAGGTATGGGGGTGAGCCAAGAAAAAAACATGAAGTAGGTAGTGCAAAATAAAATGGAGAAGACTAGAATCTTAGGAGGTTTATCTTTCAGACCACAATATACCCCTTTAAGTAACATTCAGCTGTAATGGGGCTAAGAAAAACCACAGTGGCATAAAATAAGATGTGGGCTACCAGGAAGGGTGGAAATGTTACCATCCAGTCACTACAACTGCACAAATGAAGCCATACAACTTTCTCTGATATTCTTACCATCTTCTAGTGTTGTTTCCTGGCAGGAAGAGCTGATATGGGACATGTGCTTTGAAAACTGTACCATTGTTGTAATCAGAAAACTATGGACAAGAAATGTTAGAGCAGTGGAGGGGGGGGAGAATATCTGGGGGCCATGCATGACACCGCAGCAGATTTATTCCTCACCGAGCCTGCTGTTGTATCATTTTACCCTTCCAGAAAATGGAGACGAAGTGCTCACTTATTATACCTTATGAAGGGAAGCTTCATACATTAATGTAAAATATTTTGAAAATGTCACATAAAATCTATTATAGAAATACAAGATGTTACCAATGATTTTTCTCTAGCAGGAGATACCAGAGGGGGGAACTGCCTCCAACAGAAACAGAATTGTAGTTTCTAGCCCCCCTTGCTGGACAATCAATGTAAAGACATCAGTTTCTTAGCCTTCCAGCTGCACAGCAGATGTTAGTGGGGGAGGAAGTTGGGCCACACAAACTGGTCTGGCTCAGCCTTCAGAATCCTCATCCACAGCCTCCTCTCATGAAATCCCACTGCATTCCCATTTCAGCTGAGGATATTTAGATGAGAAGACTACCCTGTCTCCCGTCCAAGCAGAGATAAGAGAAATATAAAGCTCATCAGAAAACAATAGTATATTCCAAAACTTGTTTTGGAAAAAAATGTGACATGGCATTTTTATAACTTGTCTGTGCAATTTTATAACCACATTCAGAAAAACAACCTCAATGGAGGTGACAGCCTTAACACAGTAGAGGGAAGGACTGAAGGCAATCACTTCTGGCCAAAACTACAAGAAGCATTCAAGACAGGAGAATGTAATTACTGAGATGGAAATGTGTGGCTGGGACACTGAGCTTTAATAACCCATGTGATCTTCTGAGAAGTACCATCCAATCTTTGATAATGACACTGACACACTCAGAGAGACCAATATAGGATGCTTTTAACAGAGACTCTCATCTCTTCTCTGTCACCTTCTTACATGTCTAAAAAGAAGTTAGTGAACTGAACCTTTGAAGGACATTTTGAAGGCCTCAGAAGCAGCTTGAATGTTGGGTTGTTGTTTTTTAATGGACTTGTCAGCAGCCATTCTCATTTGCAGTAGAATTCCTTTTCTCTCTTACTCTTTCTCAGGTTTGTGTTTTCCCAGTGCTGTGCCAATGCTGAATAATTTACAAGGGTAGAAAAAGAAAACTGTCACTATCACAGTCCCAGGGCTCTCCACTCACTCATCTGTCACATGGTCAAATGTCACTGGTGCCATTATTTGTGAGAGGTGAGATTAACGCCATATAGCTACTTCCCTCCTTTCTTTATCTATTGTTAATGGTACTGAACTACAATGTATTTTTTAAAAGAACTGGTTGCCTTTCCTGCAACAAATGTCCCACCTAAGGAAATCCAAATAACTGACCTCCCATTCCATCTCATCCTTTCATCTGTCTTCATCTTTTTCTTCTTATCTGGCATTTCCACCCACAGCATAAAAATACAAATCCAGTTAGAACCATATTCAGAAGAAATGCCAGCATTCAAAGTGATCCCAGTCATGTTGGTTCTGTTTCTTATTAGGAGAGAGAGGAGAAAAAAAAAAAGGAATAAAAGGCCATCCCAGTTGCAATAATAAGGAGTCACGGTGAATCACAGAAGGAGCCGACAAAAGATCTTCTACACACAGATGACACTTTGCAGAAAGGAAATCAGAGACATGGCTCTCAGAGGAATTACCAAAGTGCAAAAATCCGAGGATCAACATTCTCTTCTTTACCAAGAAGGTAAAATACCAGTATCAGTTATATAAAAGAAAGTGAGGGAAAAAATCTAATAAACATTCACTTTTAATGTAATAGAGAAAACAAAAGTAATGGAGTTAGATGCTGACATCAAAATTTATGGCTGTGTTCTAAGTGTGAAAGAACTCCCACCCTTGATTAAAGACCAGAAGATTCTGCAAACAATGATGAAAATTTGTTAAACTTCCTATCTTTTGGTATCTCAACTTTGCATATTAAGAAATAATGATAACTAGTGTCAATGAAGTATTATATAAATGCTTTGAATGTATAACATTATTACTCTTTAGCCATATAAATATCACTATTCTTACTATCCCCATTTTATAGATAAGAGAACTGGGCCACAGAAAATATAAACTGTCTGAGTAAGTGGTGGTTGAGACCCGTCACAGAGTGGGACACTACACCTCCATTTGAAACCTTGCATCTATATGATGCTGAAGAATTGGGGAAAGACTAAAAAATTTAATTCACTATTATGAGCTCAGGATGGGTTAACAACCTTACAAAGACTACACCATTTGTTTCTGCCTCTCCTTGTTTCATTGCCAATTGATGGAATTAAATGCTTAAGAATTAGCTTGCTCCTGGCCTGTTGAGTGAGATAATTTGAAGTGACTACAATTTATTTGCTTCCTGCTCTTGTTCATGACATAAGATTGGATCATGGCACTGGTCCATTAACAGGTAAGCTACAGGCACCAGTTATCCCTTCCCAAGTTGTCTTCTCATCCTTCACTGTTTCTTTGTGTTCCCTTTTGGTTTTCTTTGGGGAAGATCTTGATATCTTACCTTATGTGATACATTAAAAGGATAGATAAAAACACAGAGCAGCTCTGATCTCATTAGCTGCTTTAAAAGGGCAGAAAGGAATTGTGGAGATGTGCTATCTTATTCACTGCTCGCAGATAAGTGCTTTCCGAAAGCTACAAAGGCAAAATCCCCAAGGAACCTACAATAAAGACACTTGGGTTATCTTGTGGAGAGATACAAGCTGAAACTCAGAGGCCGTTTTTTTAACACATAAAGTGACCTGGAGAATCCAGCTCGACCCTGAACACACCGTTTGCTTTTTCCAAATGTCAAATGAAAGCCTGAAATTTCAAGGTAAAGCTCTGGAACCAAAAAATGGCTGGATGTTGTGGCGAGCACCTGTAGTCCCAGCTACTTGGGAGGTGGAGGCAGGAGACTCACGTGAGCCCGGGAATTGGAGGTTGCTGTGAGCTGTGATGTGACAGTACTCTATCCAGGGTGACAGATTGATGCTCTGTCTCAAAAAAAAAAAGTTAATGATAATTCATTAATGCAAACAAGAAAATAATACTCAATTAAATACTGTATTTATTATGCAAAATTACATATTCATAATTTTCATTGATTCATACCTCCTCACACATTGGTGGGATGGCAAAACATATTTGATTTCAGATAATTTAATGAGATAGACTCAGCCTACTGAGATATGCAAATATTTTTGATCAAAGAAGGCCTTCATAAAAACAGGCTCTTGAAAGTAATGGTAAATATCGCCAAAAAATAATTGGGGAACAAATAAATTGTACAGTTAGGAGGAATCATATAAAAGGTCTGTATTATAGTCTAAATGTTTATGTCCCCTCAAAATTCATATGTTGAAATATTATCACCAGTGCAGAGGTGTTAAGAAATAGGAACTTTGGGAGGTGACTCGCCCATCAAGGTAAGGCCCTCATGAATGGGATTAGTGCCCTTATAAAGAGGTCTCAGGGATCTTGTTGGCATCTTTTGCCTTCCACCATGTGATGATACAGCAAAAAGGCACCATTTATGAAACAGAGAGTTCCCTCATGGACAATGAATCTACAGGCACCTTGAGCTTAGGTTTTCCTGCCTTTGAAACTGTGAGCAATAGATTTCTGTTGTTTATAAATTACCCAGTAAGGCATTTTGTTATAGCAGCCTAAATGGACGGGGACAGTCTATCTGTATTTACACACACATATGTATAATATACATGTGCATTCATACTGACCCCCAAAACAGTAAATATCAATCTTACATATATGCTGTCACCATAGGTCTCAGATCCTCCAACACAGCCTGGATTCTAAACCTGCTCCTCAATTGTGAAACTCTTGTGCCAGAAAATGTGCCCATATTTGGAGTTCTAATATGTATGTATTATTTTGTTTTAGAAAATATTGTTAATTTTTGATTATTGGTCCTGAAACAATAGGCATTCCAAGAAGCAGTTTATGGTCATTAATCATGCAGCAGAATTATGTGGTACAAGATTGAGATTATATATAGCCTTGGTAACACATGTTTCTAGAGATTGTTAACACAGGCAGTTTTGAAATATTAAAGCAACAACCTGCTTGGAGGTTTTAATAGTAGTCAAAGATCAGCATGGACATTTGCAAACATTCCCAAACATGACTGGGCAAAATAATGAAAGTGAGCACTATTATTTTCTTTGACTGGAAGTTTCTTTTGTCTGATTAGAAGTGTGGATACTGTGAGCTTCTGAAAGAAAAATTCTTTCTAAACAGAAGAAATTCATTTAAATAAGAAAAGTAAAAGAAGTGCAGACAGAAGAGCAAGGGCTCCTGATATTATCATATGAAAGTACTGTCTAGATCATATGACTAATAGCCAAGTCCCAGCCAAGCAAGTCAACTATGATGGCTCATATTATAATAATCCACTGTGGAGCATTTCACACTGACCATGTGTGGAGTTTTTAAACCTTTCTGATTTTTATTAAGTACCATATGACTATTATTGGTGTTATTATAGTTATCACTGTATTTCATATAATGCTATTTTTGACAAAACTTAAATCACCATACAGATGTTCATATCCACAACTCAACAAGGCAGATACACCACATGCTTATGAAATAAGTTACATGTATTTAAGGTTGCAACAAATCTCTTTTCTTTAACCAGCACTGTCACTTAGTGATATAGTTATATATAGTGTGTGCGCGCGTGTGTGTGTTTCTAAAATAATAATGTATTAGGACTCTTTCACTGCAACAGAACACAAATCAACTTTATTTAACTTAAGAAATAAAGGGACATTGTTAGTTAAGACTAGAGGTGTCCTGTGACACTGGAGCCAGAAACTGAAAATCCATTCTGAATCTGGGAAGCTTCTCTCTACAAATCAGCTTAATCATTTTCTCTTTTTCCAGCCCCATATGTACTTATGATGGCATCCCATAATTCTGCTCTTAGGCCTTTGTAATTCAAAAGACCAACTTAGAATGAACAAGGTTGGGGGCGGAGCAAGATGGCTAACTGGAAGCAGCTTCCGAAAAAGGCTCCTGTCCAAAAGGAAAGATATCCTCCAGAAACTGTGCAATTAAGCTGAATACTGGGAGCCCAGCCAAGAGACAGAAGTGATTTCTGTGGGTCACCTCTGCTGAGACTGGCTGCAACCCCAAGAAAGCAAGCTCCAGGTACAAAATTCATCTGAAAGGAAGAGTGTCTGTCCCCCCCCCCCAAGAAAGTTCTGAGTTTCTTGCTTTTCTGTGTACTTTCTTTTTTCCTCCTCTTTTGCTCCTGCAGATTTTCTACAGACAAATGGTGAACTGTGGACCTCTTATATCACCCCATGAAAGAGTGCTGTGGGAAGTGAGGTGTGCTTCCCCTGAGCACCCTGGTGTGACTCTGAAAACTCTATTGCTAAGCAGAAAAACTGAACTAAAGTTTTCCCCACTATTCTGAACTTACTGTACACCCTTCTCCCCCTTACCTGACGAACCAGAAGCCTAACCCACGCTGAGACTGACGGAGGAGGTCCCTGAGCAGTGCCCCCACTCTGCCTGCCGGAACAAGCACCCCACCGGGAAAAGACTCCGGGTGGGCCACGGCGAGCCTCCCTCCCCTCCAGCCAGGGAAACCACAGGTGAGTGCCTGGCCCTGCTCCCTGTGCTTGCCAGGCTTCTGCAGGCCCGACATCTGCTGGAAACTCTGACGGCAACTGCCAGACCTCCGCAGGTCTGCCCCTGGCCAGGAACTCCTCCCCCTGCAACCGTGTGGGCCTCTGCCTGGCACCTGCAGGGAAGCCGCAGGTTTGCTCCTGGCCAGTAAATCCCCTGGCAACTGTGTGGGCCTGTGCCCCAAGCCTGCATGGCTTCCACAGGCCTACCGCCTGCCAGAAACTCTGCCTGCAACTGCCAGGCCTCTGCAGACATGCGCCCCACCGCCCCGCCCACCGCCCAGGAATTCCCCTGGCAGCTGCCTGGCCCTGCACCACGTGCTTGCCAGGTTTTCGCAGGCCCGCCGTCTGCTAGAAACTCTGGCGGCAACTGCCAGGCCTCCACAGGTCTGCCCTGGCGACTGCACGGGCCTCTGCCTGGACCCCACAGGGCCCCCACAGGCCTACCCCTGGCCAGTAAATTCCCTGGTGACCGTGCGGCCCTGCACCCTGAGCCTGCAAGGCTTCTACAGGCCTGCCTTCTGTCAGGAACTCCGCCTACAACCACCAGGCCTCTGCAGGTCCATCCCCCAGCCAGGAAATCCTCCAGCTGCTACCTGACCCTGCACCCATGCTTGCCAGGCTCCCGCAGGTCTGCTGTCTCATAGAGACTCTGCTGGTGACCACCAGACCTCTGCAGGCCTGCCACCAGCCAGGAAATCCTCCAGTGACTGCGCAGGCCTCGCCTGGCACCCGCAGGGCCCCCACAAATCTGCCCCTGGCCAGTAAATCCCCTGATGACCATGTGGCCCTGTACTCCGAGCCTTCAGGGCTTTCGCAGGTACACCCTCTACCAGGAATTCTGCCTGCAGCCATCAGGCCTCTGCAGGGTAGCCCACGGCCAGGAACTCCCCCAGCCACTACCTGGCCCTGTGCCCGTGTTTGCTGGACTCCCGCAGGTCCACCGTCTTCTAGAGACTCTGCCAGTGACAGCCGGGACTCCGCAGGTGCTCCCAGCCAGGAACTCCCCTCGTGACCACGCAAGCCTCTGCCTGGCATGCACAGGGCCCCTGCAGGCCCACCTGCTGGCCAGTAAATCGCCAAGTGACCATGCGGCCCTGAGCCCAAGCCTGCAGGGCTTCTGCAGACCTGCCTTCTGCCAGTAACTCCGAATGCAACCGCCAGGCCTCTGCAGGCACACCCCAGGCAAGAAACTCCCCCAGCGACCACCTGGCTCTGCGCCCCATGCTTGCCAGGCTTCCGCAGGCCCATCATCTGCTACTGACTCTGCTGGCAATGGCCAGGCCTCCACAGGTCTGCCCCCAGCCAGTAACTACCCTGGCAATTGTGAAGGCCTCCACCTGGCACCTGCAGGGCCCCCGCAAGTCCATCCCTAGCCAGGGACAGTCAGGCAACTGCGCAGGACTCCACCTGGCACCCATGGGGCCTCAGCAGGCCAGACTTCTGTCAGGGATTCTGCCGGTGACTGCCAGGCCTCCGCAGGCCTGCCCCCATCCAGGAACTCCCCTGGCGACTCCCTGGCCCTGCATCCTACACTTGCTGTACTTCTGTAGGTCTGCTTTCTGCCAGGGACTCCGTGCAACCACCAGGCCCCAGCCAGGGTCACTCCCGGTGACTGTGCAGGCCTACGCCTGGCACCCACGGGGCCTCCGTAGGTCAGCCTTCTTACAGGGACCCCACCAGCGACTGCCAGGCCTCTCTGCAGTCCCACCACCAGAAAAAAACTTCCCGGACAACCATACGGTCCTGTGCCCATCACTTGAAGGGCGAGACACAATGATGAAAAACAACCATGGGACAGAATCAATGGAAAAACTCTAGCAATATGAATAATCAGAGTAGACCAACCCCTCCAAGTAACGACAAGGAAGACACACCACAAGATCTCCTGCATAGGCAAATGGGTGAGATGTCTGAAATCAAATTCAGAATCTGGATTGCAAATAAGATCAGTGGAATGGACGGAAAGATGGAATTAGAATTTCAAGCAGTAATTCAAAAGATGACCCAAAAGATGTCTCAAGAATTCAGTGAATTCAAAGACAAAATGACCAAGATTTTGACACATTGAGACAAGAAGTTGTAGCCCTTAAAGATCTGACAAATTCATTAGATTCCCTCAGTAACAGAATGGAACAAGCAGAAGAAAGGATTTCTGATATGGAAGACAAAGCTTTCGAACGCTCTCAAACCTCCAAAGACCAAGAGACATGGAAGGCAAAAACAAATCACTCTCTCAGAAAGCTGTTGGATAACTCTAGGAAAACCAATATTCGCCTCATAGGGATCCCAGAAAGCGATGAAGCAGCTTGACAAGACACAGAATCTCTTATTCATGAGATTATGGAAAAGAACTTTCCAGACATGCCAAAAGATTCTGAAATTCAGATAGCAGACAGTTTCAGAACCCCAGCACGACTCAACCAGAGTCGAATAAATATCACCCAGGCACATCATAATTAAGTGCACTAAAGTAAATGTGAAAGAGAAAATTTTAAAAGCAGCCAGATGCAAGAAATCTATAACCTACAAGGGGAAGAATAAATTAGAATAACTGCAGATCTCTCTGATCAAACTTTTCAAGCTAGAAGAGAATGGTCATCGACTTTTAATCTCCTAAAACAAAATAACTTTCAACCCAGAATCCTGTATCCAGCCAAACTGAGTTTCATTTATGATGGAGAAATTAAATACTTCAATGACATCCACATGTTGAAGAAATTTGCCATAACCAAAACAGCTCTCCAGGATACTCTCAGACCTATCCTCCATAAGGACCAGCGTAATCCTCCAACGCAAAAGTAAACTCATCCAGAATCTTTTTATCAAACTCCACAACAATGAAAGGATTAAAAATGTCCACTAGATTTTCTAAAGATTTATCAATATTTTCAATTAATGCGAATGGTTTAAATTGTCCTCTAAAGAGGCATAGATTGGCTGACTGGATACAAAAACTCAGGCCAGATATCTGCTGCATACAAGAATCTCCTCTTACCTTAAAAGAAAAATTTAGACTCAAGGTGAAGGGATGATCATCTATGTTCCAGGCAAATGGAAAACAGAAAAAAGCAGGTGTTGCAATCTTATTTGCAGATACAATAGGCTTTAAACCAGCCAAAGTAAGGAAGGATAAAGACGGTCATTTCATATTTGTTAAAGGTAATACTCAATATGAATATTCAATATGATATTATCAATATGAGATTTCAATTATTAATATTTATGCACCCAAACAGAATGCACCTCAATTTATAAGAAAAACTCTAAAAGACATGAGTAACTTGATTTCCTCCAGCTCCAGAGTAGTTGGAGATTTTAATACTTCTTTAGCAGTGTTGGATAGATCCTCAAAAAAGAAGCTAAGTAAAGAAATTTTAGATTTAAACTTAACCATTCAACAACTTGATTTAACAGACATCTACAGAACATTTCATCCTAACAAAATTGAATACACATTCTTCTCCTCAGCCCATGGAACATACTCCAAAATTGATCAAATCTTAGGTCAAAAATCTAACCTCAGAAAATATAAAAAAAAATAGAAATTATTCCTTGCACCTTCTCTGACCATCATTGAATAAAAGTTGAACTCAATAATAACAGGAATCTGCATACTCATACAAAAACATGGAAGCTAAATAACCTTATGCTGAAGGATAGATGGGTCATAGACGAGATTAAGAAGGAAATTGCCAAAATTTTGGAACAAAATGACAATGAAGACATGAATTATCAGAACCTCTGGGATACTTCAAAGGTAGTCCTAAGAGGGAAATTTATAGCACTGCAAGCCTTCCTCAAGAAAACAGAAAGAGAGGAAGTTAACAACTTAATGGGACATCTTAAGCAACTTGAAGAAGGAAGAACATTCCAACCCCAAACCGAGCAGAAGAAAAGAAATAACCAAAATTAGAGCAGAATTAAATGAAATTGAAAACAAAAGAATTATAGAACAGATCAATAAATCAAAAAGTTGGTTTTTAGAAAAGGTCAATAAAATAGATAAACCTTTGGGTAACCTAGCCATGAAAAAAATAGTAAAATTTCTACTTTCATCAATCAGAAAGGGTAAAGAAGAAATAACAACAGACCTCCTGCCCTGAAATTCAAAAAATCCTTAACTAATATTACAAGAAACTTTACTCTCAGAAATATGAAAATCTGAAGGAAATTGACCAATACTTGGTAGCACGCCACCTACCAAGACTTAGCCAGAACCAAGTGGAAATGTTAAACAGGCCTATATCAAGTTCTGAAATGGCAAAAATAATACAAAATCTCCCTAAAAAGAAAAGCCCAGGATCAGATGGCTTCACGTCAGAATTCTACCAAGCCTTTAAGGAAGAACTAGTACCTATATTACTAAACCTCTTCCAAAATATAGAAAAAGTAGGAATACTACCCAACACATTCTATGAAACAAACATCACCTTGATCCCTAAACCAGGGAAAGACCCAACAAGGAAAGAAAATTATAGACCAATATCACTAATGAATTTTGATGCAAAAATGTTCAACAAGATCCTAGCAAACAGAATCCAGCAACACATCAAACAAATTATACACCATGACCAAGTGGGC